>CAWUFW010001681.1:15000-17500 GCA_963921515.1 Calotriton arnoldi | reverse complement strand
AATTCGTATTTCGGCTGATTTTAGAGGAATATTTTAAAGTTCCAAAACTCCACACTTAGAAGAATTTCCAAGTGAAACCAGTCAATGTTAGCCTATGAAGGAAATTCAAGTTACCGGTAAGTACGGTTAAAATTACTTTTCAGGATCAGTACTGGGCTGAAAGATGCAGCACTGAGGTCTCTCCTGATAACAGGTGAGTAAATCGGAATTCGTATTTCGGCTGATTTTAGAGGAATATTTTAAAGTTCCAAAACTCCACACTTAGAAGAATTTCCAAGTGAAACCAGTCAATGTTAGCCTATGAAGGAAATTCAAGTTACCGGTAAGTACGGTTAAAATTACTTTTCAGGATCAGTACTGGGCTGAAAGATGCAGCACTGAGGTCTCTCCTGATAACAGGTGAGTAAATCGGAATTCCTATTTCGGCTGATTTTAGAGGAATATTTGCACAATGGTGAAGGGAGGGGGCGGGGCCTGAGGTGACATCTTTGCAAACGCGCCCCGTGGCGCGTTTTAAGTTGGGGGAATAAGTCCCCTTGAATCCTGAGGGTCCCTAGGGGCCAACTAGACCACCAGGAACCTCCAATATGCGCCAGGGGCTGCGTTGCAGAGACGTGTAGAGAGGCCACACCCCTTTTACACCTCACTGCAACGCAGCTCTGTGGCGCATTCTGGATGTACCTGTTGGGCTAGTTGGCCCCCAGGGACCCTCAGGATTGAAGGGGATTTAATTCCCCATCTTAAAACGCGCCACGGGGCCTGTTTGCACACATGTCACCTGAGCCCCGCCCCTCCCTTCACCACTGTGCAAACGCGCCCGTGGCGCGTTTTAAGTTGGGGGATTAAGTCCCCTTGAATCCTGAGGGTCCCCGGAGTCCAACTAGCCCACCATATACCTCCAAAAGCGCCACAGAGCTGCGTTGCAGAGAGGTGTAAAAGGGCGTGGCCTCTGTGCACCTCTCTGCAAGGCAGCCCCCTGGCGCATACTGGAGGTACCTGGTGGGCTAGTTGGCCCCCAGGGACCCCCAGTATTCAAGGGGATCGTTCCCCCTCTGCAAACGCGCCAGGGCGCGTTTGCAGAGTGGTGAAGGAAGGGGCGGGGCCTGCGGGCCCGATCGTTTTTTTTTTCTCCCTGAAGGGGGCTGTGTGGCCCCCCTTCCTTTTTCTTTTTTGGGCCCTGGGGACCCCATCCCCCAGGGCCTTACACCTTTTTTTAAATTACCTTTTTAAAAAAAAACGGGAAGGGGGCCACGTGGCCCCCCTTCCCTGGGCCTGTATTGGCCCCGGGGACCCCATCCCCCGGGGCATGGCCTCTATATTTATTTTTGAGGGGGGCAGCGTGGCCCCCCTCCTCTGGCCATTCTAAGGCCCATCTCCCGGGGCCGGCCTTTCCTTTCTTTTTTTTTTTAAATTTTTCCTCTTTTTTGGGGAGGGGGCTGCGTGGCCCCCTCCCGGGCCACTACTGCCCCGGGGACCCCATCCCCCGGGGCTGGCCCTCTCCGTTGGGGACTGTGGGGGGTCCCCAATCCCCCCACAGTCCCGCCGGCTCCCCAGTCCCTTGGGAGCCGGCATTGCTATTCCACATGGGGAGCAGCTGACATGCTGCTCCCCATGTGGAAAAGCAATCGCTTTGGATATTGGAAGAGAGAGCAGGTTTCCCTGCTCTCTCTTCCAATATCCAAAGCAGTTTGCTATGGCAGGACGGGAGCCGCGAGGCTCCCGTCCTGCCATAGCAAACTACAGTGTCCCGGGGGTAGGCACCCGGGACACTGCAGGAGCCGGCCCTGGGGGGTGGTGGTCCCCAGGGCCATCAAGGGCTCCAGGAGGGGGCCGCGCGGCCCCCTCCCATTCAGTACACAGCCCCGGGGAGGTGGTGGTCCCCGGGGCTCTGGGGGTCCGTAACGGACCCCCATATTAAAATGTTTAGTGCTATGGGGAGGTGGTGGTCTCCGGGCGTGTGGGGGGCTGGAGCCCCCCACACAGGTTTAATAATGTATTTTAAAAAAGCCCCGGGGAGGTGGTGGTCCCCGGGGCTGCGGGAGGGCTCAGAGCCCTCCCGCACCATTTTTTAAAAAAAGCCCCGGGGGGTGGCGGTCCCCGGGGCTTGGGGGGCCCTTTGAGGCCCCCCACACATTAAATTATCCCCCCACCATGCCCCCGGGACTTGGGCCACCCGGGGGCCAATTATTTCGATTTTTTTTTTTCGGCAGGATTCACGCACCCTGAGCGCATCCTGCCGATTTTTAAAAAAAAAATTTTTTGCCCAGGGGGTCCTTGTGGGACCCCTGAGCAAACCTAGGGGGTCAGGGTGTTTCTACCCTGCCCCTTTGTGCGCTTTGCGCACTTGTTTCTGTCCCTCGGTTCTACCGAGGGACAAAATGGCTGCCAACATTTCCTGAATCGGAATGTTGACAGCCAGCTGACAGCCAATTAACATGCAGCTCGTGATCGGGAGGGTACGCGGACCCTACTCGTCCCTAGATATCACTAACTTTTTACT
>CAWUFW010001681.1:0-2500 GCA_963921515.1 Calotriton arnoldi | reverse complement strand
TTTAAAAAGGAACAAAATGAGGGGGTTCATTTTGCCATAGAAATTATGGTTAGTGCTGCAAAAAGAAAATTTAGTGCATGTTTTAAGTGAGATCTCAAATCCTCTTCTATATCATTAGAAAATTCTGACATGCAGACTGAAACAATCACTTTCAATACCAGCAGTAGACTTCCAGTTAACTCCTTGGTGAGCAGTAGCTTTACTACAGTTATCTAATGAACAACTAGAGTAATAACATTCTGAATTTATGGCAAATGTGTGACACATCTGAATGCCTTCTTGATGGAATCAAAGTAAAAAACTGAAAGCATTTCCTACTGAGGAGACTGCAGTAAATGAGGAAATTAGGAAACTTCATAACAAAGAAGTCTTCCGAGATGGCCACCAGTGAAAAAAGAGCCCAAATGTAGCACAGATATTACCCAGATGTAGCCCACATATAGCCCAATGACAAAAGTGTGCAAAACACTTTTTATTTTTAGTTTTTTTGCAGTTTTATGTAGTGCAGACTGGTCAGATATTGGAGCGTTGCATCTTAAAACATGACCCCCCTACACTACAAAAACACCACTGCACTACCCTAAACCCTAAAACACTACCCCAGCACGACCCCCTACACTACACAAGCACCACTGCACTACTCTAAACCCTAAAACACTACCCCAACACCACTGCGCTAACCTAAATCCTAAAACACTACCCCCAGCACGACCCCCTACACTACCCAAACTCCACTGCACTACCCTAAAACATGACCCCCTACACTACACAAACACCACTGCACTACCCTAAACCCTAAAACACTACCCCCAGCACGACCCCTACACTACACAAGCACCACTGCACTACCCTAAACCCTAAAACACTACCCCCAGCACGACCCCCTACACTACACAAACACCACAGCACTACCTTAAACCCTAAAACACTACCCCCAGCACGACCCCCTACACTACCCAAACACCACTGCACTACCCTAAAACATGACCCCCTACACTACACAAACACCACTGCACTACCCTAAACCCTAAAACACTACCCCCACCACGACCCCCTACACTACACAAGCACCACTGCACTACCCTAAACCCTAAAACACTACCCCCAGCACGACCCCCTACACTGCCCGAACACCACTGCACTGCCCTAAACCCTGAAACACCAGCCCCTGCACGACCCCCTACACTGCCCGAACACCACTGCACTGCCCTAAACCCTGAAACACATACCCTGGCACGACCCCCTACACTGCCCGAACACCACTGCACTGCCCTAAACCCTGAAACACTACCCCCTTCACGACCCCCTACACTGCCCGAACACCACTGCACTGCCCTAAACCCTGAAACACCACCCCCAGCATGACCCCTACACTGCCCGAACACCACTACACTGCCCTAAACCCTGAAACACTACCCCCAGCAAGACCTCCTACACTGCCCGAACACCACTGCACTGCCCTAAACCCTGAAACATCACCCCCAGCAAGACCCCCTACACTGCCCGAACACCACTGCCCTAAACCCTGAAACACCACCCCCAGCACGACCCCCTACACTGCCCGAACTCCACTGCACTGCCCTAAACCCTGAAACACCCCCCCAGCACGACCCCCTACACTGCCCGAACACCACTGCACTGCCCTAAACCCTGAAACACCACCCCCTGCACGACTCCCTACACTGCCCGAACACTACTGCACTGCCCTAAACCCTGAAACACCATCCCCAGCACGACCCCCTACACTGCACGAACACCACTGCACTGCCCTAAACCCTGAAACACTACCCCCAGCAAGACCCCCTACACTGCCCGAACACCACTGCACTGCCCTAAACCCTGAAACACCACCCCCAGCACGACCCTCTACACTGCACGAACACCACTGCACTGCCCTAAACCCCGAACCACTACCCCCAGCAAGACCCCCTACACTGCCCAAACACCACTGCACTGCCCTAAACCATGAAACACCAGCCCCAGCACGACCCCCTACACTGCCCAAACACCACTGCACTGCCCTAAACCCTGAAACACCACCCCCAGCACGACCCCCTACACTGCCCGAACACCACTGCACTGCCCTAAACCCTGAAACACCAGCCCCAGCACAACCCCGTACACTGCCCGAACACCACTGCACTGCCCTAAACGCTGAAACACCAGCCCCAGCACGACCGCCTACACTGCCCGAAAACCACTGCACTGCCCTAAACCCTGAAACACCAGCCCCAGCATGATCCCCTACACTGCCCGAACAACACTGCACTGCCCTAAACCCTGAAACACCAGCCCCAGCAAGACCCCCTACACTGCCCGAACACCACTGCACTGCCCTAAACCCTGAAACACCACCCCCAGCAAGACCCCCTACACTGCCCGAACACCACTGCACTAAAGCCTGAAACACCACCCCCAGCAAGACCACCTACACTGGCCGAACACCACTGCACTGCCCTAAACCCTGAAACACCACCCCCTGCAAGACCCCTACACTGCC
>CAWUFW010001680.1:2000000-2002500 GCA_963921515.1 Calotriton arnoldi | reverse complement strand
GATGTCATCAGTGATGTCATTTGAGATGTCATCAGTGATGTCACTGACCATGTCATGAGTGATGTAATATGTGACGTCATCAGCAGTGCATTGCGGGCGCGAGTTATAGTTACCTGAACTAACTATAACGGGGAATTTCACGGGTTTTGTACGAGTGCAATGTCCAACTAACTATAACTGTCCCTAAAACCTTATGGTTTTTTCAGTGAATTTCTAAGGTTTTTTAAATGCTAATTTCTAACTATAACGTGCCTGAAACCTATGGTTTTTTCAGTGAATTTCAAAGGTTTTTAAATGCTAATTCCTAACTATAACGTGTCTGAAACCTATGGTTTTTTGAGTGAATTTCAAAGGTTTTTAAATGCTAATTCCTAACTATAACGTGTCTGAAACCTATGGTTTTTTCAGTGAATTTCAAAGGTTTTGTAAATGACAATTTTTAAATGTATTAATTGTTATATTTATTTTTTTGATACTGATTTACAACATTTTTTTAAACTATTTATTTTTAGATATTTTATTTTTTAAATTACATTGTAATTACATTATACATTACATTACAAAATATACTTTCTCAGAATGAATTACTTTAGTTTAAATACTTTGCAAATAGGCAATAGACTTTTAAGTACAGTAGTTACAGTTGTTGCAATGGGCAACACAATTTCAAAAACAAAGCAACATTGAGCTCAATGTGAATTTCTAGTTAAATGCAATTAGTTACTTTATGGATTACTTTTCTAACCACAGGACTGGATCCTAGATTCAGTCCTGGGACATCTCCTGTAAACAGTTGAGTAAAAGCGTTTTGGTTACAGTAGTGATTTTTAAGGAATATTATTGTATTTTAAAAGTTGACAGAAACTTTTTCATATAGAATCACCAATGTTATCCTATGGGAGGAAATTCACTTAGCAGGTAAGTAGTGTTATCGTTACTTTTTCTTACTCAGTGGTGGATCCTGGAACCAGCACTGGTGCATCTCCTGTAAACAGTTGAAAGAATGCGTTTAAGTCACACATGCGATTTTTAAGGAATATTTGTAGTTTGTGAAAATCGACACTGAAACTTTTCTGCTGAAAACCAGACAATGGATTCCTATGGAAGGAAATTCAAGTTACTGGTAAGAACGGTTAGAATTACTTTTCAGGGTCAGTGCTGGGCTAAAAGGTGCAGCACTGGGTTCTCTCCTGATAACAGGTGAGTAAATCGGAATTCATAGTTCGGCTGATTTTAGAGAAATATTATAAAGTTCAAAAACTCCACACTTAGAAGAATTTCCAAGTGAAACCAGTCAATATTAGCCTATGGAAGGATATTCAAGTTACTGTTAAGTATGGTTAGAATTACTTTTCAGGGTCAGTGCTGGGCTAAAAGATGCAGCACTGGGTTCTCTCCTGATAACAGGTGAGTAAATCGGAATTCAGTATTTCGTCTGATTTTAGAGGAATATTTGTATGTTTCAAAAATCGACACTTAGAAACTTTTTCAGCAAAAAGCAGGCAATGATATCCTATTGAAGGAAATTCAAGTTACTGGTAAGTACGGTTAAAATTACTTTTCAGGATCAGTACTGGGCTGAAAGATGCAGCACTGAGGTCTCTCCTGATAACAGGTGAGTAAATCGGAATTCGTATTTCGGCTGATTTTAGAGGAATATTATAAAGTTCCAAAACTCCACACTTAGAAGAATTTCCAAGTGAAACCAGTCAATGTTAGCCTATGGAAGGAAATTCAAGTTACTGGTAAGTACGGTTAAAATTACTTTTCAGGACCAGTACTGGGCTGAAAGATGCAGCAATGAGGTCTCTCCTGATAACAGGTGAGTAAATCGAAATTCGTATTTCGGCTGATTTTAGAGGAATATTTGTATGTTTCAAAAATCGACACTTAGAAACTTTTTCAGCAAAAAGCAGGCAATGATATCCTATGGAAGGAAATTCAAGTTACTGGTAAGTACGGTTAGAATTACTTTTCAGGATCAGTACTGGGCTCAAAGATGCAGCACTGAGGTCTCTCCTGATAACAGGTGAGTAAATCGGAATTCGTAGTTCAGCTGATTTTAGAGGAATATTTGCACAATGGTGAAGGAAGGGGTGGGGCCTAAGGTGACATGTCTGCAAACACGTCCTGTGGCGCGTTTTAAGTTGGACAATTAATTCCTCCTCAATCCCGAGGTCCCTAGGGGCCAACTAGCCCACCAGGTACCTCCAGTATGCGCCAGGGGGCTGCGTTGCAAAGAGGTGTTCAGAGGCCACACCCCTTTTTACAACACTCTGCAACGCAGCTCCGAGGCGCTTACTGGAGGTACCTGGTGGGCTAGTTGGCCCCTAGGGACCCTCAGGATTGAAAAGGAATTTATTCCCCATCTTAAAACGCGCCACAGGGCCTGTTTGCACACATGTCACCTGAAGCCCCGCCCCCTCCCTTCACCACTGTGCAAACGCGCCCCGTGGCACGTTTTAAGTTGGGGGATTAAGTCCCCTTGAATCCTGAGGGT
>CAWUFW010001680.1:1800000-1995000 GCA_963921515.1 Calotriton arnoldi | reverse complement strand
TGCACAACTAATATTCTTACAAACATTTGCATTCCTAATACATTATTCACATTTGCTACAAACTACTTTTTCTTCACCATCTATTTCATATCTAGCTTTCCACAGATCTATACATTAGAAATAGATAGCTTTGCTTATAAGAACTCTATTTAAAATTGCAGATCCAAAACAAATTTAAAAAAACATAGTCATTTTAAAAGCCAACACCTCTAACTTTAATAATGCGAGACCTATTGCATTGCAAATGCTTGTTCTTTTAGTTGAAGCACTCCATTAGCGTGCATGTTTTTGTGAGCTGTCTCCCTTATGTGCTTTTACTCTTGTTATGCTCCATGCTTTTGCTTGAACCTTCCACCCTCTAGTCCCTTGCTGTATTGTTGCTTCTCCCACTCCTCTCCGTGTTGCTACATGTCCTCTCCCATAAAATAAGCATGCACAGCTATTATACTTGCAGCATAATACTACCTGTATTCTCCTGATCAAATGAAAGTTCTTATAAAATGATTGGCTCCGTATAAGTCATGCACATGCCATTCTGCTGTTGGTGATGTGGTCATCGGAGATCCAACATTTCCATTGGTTTGTCCGTCGACTAATAAAAATGAGTGGTCGGCGTGGCCAACCGCAGCACTGTATGGCCGCTTTCTGAGGCGGCTCCGACCGAGCGCGCCCGTTTCCGGCATAAATACGAACATTAATCCGCCTTGAAAATTGACGAAACCTGCAGAAATGACCTCCGGTATGCAGTGCGAGTAGATCTTGCCGTGTAACTGCCGATTCCAGCTGGCAGTATCGGCGATCGGCTCGATGACGTGCTCCGCTTACTGAAGCGGGTTCGGCGTGGGAGGAGGAGCGTGTAGGCCCCGACCGCCAGCAACGGACCTGCCCCGCATTGTCGACCCTGGCGAAAGCTGCTGTACCGGCGCCTGCCCAAGGTGCGGGGAGTAGGAGACGGGCCGACCGAAAGCTCCCGAACGCCACAGGCGGTGCTTCCGGCCTGCCCGGGCGGGACCAGCACAGCGCAAGGACCAGTGGCTGCCTGAGCCTTTGACGCCCAGGTGAGGAGGTCCCACCGCAGCTCGCGCCCTGCAGGAGGGCGCGCCGCAGTTTCCCCCAGCGCTGGGCCTCATCTTATCCTCTGGTGCTGTCGGCGCCACGATAGACTGCGTCTGTGGCCCTCCGAGCGCACCGGGGACGAGAACGTCTGGCCCTCTGCCGCACCGGAGGCATTGTGATGCAAGCGGCCCTTGGGCTCACGGCTGAGTCCTGCTGAGTGCAGAGTTATCCAGTGCTCCACCCAGTGCCCGGTCTATCCCTCGCCCATATAGAGGCTGCCTGTGCGGTGGGGGCGGTGCGACCCCTGGGTCACCCTGGCCTCCGGCCCCCGCGGCCCTGCTGCATCGACGCCCACTTCTCTAGTGCTCGCAGGAGTGCGGAGGGGCAATTTGAACTTGGACACTCTTGCCATCGAGTTGCCGCGTTCGACTGCGTCTTGTCCCTGGTTCCTATGTGCGCTGGCCCTCCGACTTTGCCACAGTCTCAGCCACACACTGCCCGTCTGTCTCGCATTTAGCCCTGCTGGAAGGGCCTCATCTGACTGTGTTGTGCAGTGAGCCACCCACGATCTGTTTGCCTGCCTCTTTCTCCCCGCTCACTTTCTGTCTAGTGTGGCCTGGTCATGGCTGGGGGTCGCGCTTCCAAGGCCGCAGTTCAGGCCAATTGGATAAATTTGCCTGGGACAAGGGCCCTGGAGCAGCTCAGAAGGGGGGAGATGCCCAGTCGGAGAAGCAGCAGTCGGTGGAGGGGGCAAAGGAATTGACCTTACAGGACATTCTCACAGCCATCATTACTGTCCGTACGTCGCTGGAGTCAAGGATTGACTCAGTATCTGTGGAGGTCTCCCTTATTCAAGCAGATATGCGCTCCATGAACTCTCGACTGAAAGACGTAGAAACAAAAACGGGCTCGTTGTTTGCCGACACTTCCGACCTGCAGCGCAGAGTGGACGACCTCCAAACTCACACCGCTAAACTGGAGGCTTAACTGGACGACTATGAAGGGTGCTCCAGGCGCAACAATGTCCGCATATCAGGTGTCCCGGAAAAATCAGATGAGCCTGCTGCAGACTTGTTTGTGGAACAGCTGGTTACCACATACCTCAAACCGGAAAGACTTTCCAATTTCTTTTCTGTTGAAAGGGCGCACCGGGTGCCGGGGGGCAGACCAAGGCCTGGAGCCCCCCGCGCCCTATAGTTGCTAGGATTTTCAATTACAGGGATAGAGATATCATCCTGCAGGCTGCTCGAGTTGCGCCCCCACTTGAATTCCAAAATAGCACTGTGACTTTTTTCCCGGATTTCACCCTCAGGGTGCAATGACAGCGACGCAGTTTCTTGGATGTCAAACGGGTGCTTCGTGAGAAAAATCTTAAATATGCAATGCTGTTCCCGGCCAAGTTGAGGGTGGAATCGGAGGGGAAGGCTTGGTTCTTCACCACCCCTGAGGAGGCCTGGGACTGGTTGGACGGCTGGCGCACGGCAGGCCGGAAAAATAACCGTACCCAAAAACCTTGTGGAGAGAGGGTCAGAGGCGATCCTAATGGTGGCTCCCCGCCAGGGGGCCATGAGGCGGAGACGGGGGGGACTGGGTAAAGGGTCTGTACGTTAAACTATTGGTGTTCTGGGCCCTATTTGCTAGTCGTTTGGTCTGGGCTGAGGCCGGGTTCTTTCATTGGCTGCACCCGCAGCCGAACTGTGCTTAATGGACCATTATAATGCGGAGTGACTGCTAACTTGATTTCACAACGTAGTTGATCTGATATTCTGTTTGTCTTATATCATAATCATTTGTCATTGCGCATGGCTGGTGGCACGAACCTTCAAGTTTCAGGGGTGGGCGATAGGAACTCTGCAAGTTTGGGGTGGCGGGAGGTTTTGATTCCGCCATGCAGGGAGGCAGGGAGGGGGGGTTGAGTTTTGTAGTTTTGGGGGGGTGGGGATCCTGTGCACAATGTCTATCCGTTATGAAGCACAGGCAGAGTGCGAGTCTGATCTCCTTTCTGCGCGCAGGATGGGTTGGGAGGGGATGTTTTATTCAGTTTTGTTCTGTGTTTGACAGGTATGACACATATGACACTAGCCGTGAGCTGGCAACTATTGTACCAATGTTTCTGGCATTTTTACCTAAGGGGGGGGTGTGGGGTTCCACAGACACTTCTTCTCCTAAAGGCACCCATTGGGGGCGTCCCCCGAGTCTGAGCAATCATACCCTAGGCTATGATGGACACGGCAACTAGGCAAGGGATCAAACTGCTGTCGTGGAATGTGAACGGGTTGGGGGACAAGATCAAATGGGGTATTGTGCTCCAATACTTGAAACGGCACTCCCCCGATGTGGTCCTCTTACAGGAAACACATTTGCTTGGGAATGCTTGTAAGGCCATGTTGAGATGGGGATTTAAATTGGTGGCGCACTCAGCATTTGGGTCCGGTTCCCGGGGAGTGGGCATCATGGTGTGTAAATCGCTCCCCATGACGATTGACCTTGTCCGCACAGATGGACTTGGTAGGTTCGTTGCTGCGTCTGGTACCTGGGAGGGGGGTAAGTTAAATCTCCTCTGTTTATATTCCTCCGGGCTTGCAGGCCCAGGCCTTTGCGGACCTTGGTGATCTCCTCTTAGGGTTACCGGAAGGTAGGGTATTAATCGGGGGTGACTTCAACTCCATTGTTTCTGACTCCCTTGATCGTTGGCCCCAGAGGGCTCTGCCACCCTCCCGCACGCAGATCCACAGCTTCCTGGGGGCATTGGGCCTGGTGGATGTTTGGAAGAGATTGCACCCAGTTGAGCAACAGTACACGTTCTTCTCAGGTGCACACCGCAGTATGTCCCGTATCGATTATGTCCTGACGTTAGCACATCAGGTCAACAGTGTCAAAGATATTCAACACCTTTCCAGGGGAATTTCCGATCATTCGCCGATCCTGTGTCGCCTGGAGGTTGGGGAGTCCACCATAGGACGTACGGCCCCGGTCAACCTCTGGTATCTCAAGATCCCCCAGGATAGTGACAAGATCTTGAGCGACTCTGAACTTTACTTCCAGGAGAATGAGGGGTCAGTAGAATCATCGGTGACGTTGTGGGAGGCTTATAAGGCTGTCATTCGGGGTGTGGCCCTGGCCCAAATTTCGGGTCTGCGGAAAGAGAAGCGTGCTGGTATGATCCGCTTGGAAAGAGACATTTTACAGTTAGAGGGGCTCTCCGGGTGCAGCACTCGGTACAGGTACGACAGAAGCTTCACATTAAAATCAAGGAATACACTGAATTAGCTACGGAGGCCGCCAAATCGTATCATAGAGCCACACTCAGTAGAATTTATGACGTTGGCGACAAGGCTGGCAAACTGCTGGCCTGGTTAGACCGTAGAGACCAGGCCCAACGTGCGGTGGTTAAGATGGAGACAGATTCCGGTACCCGCCTCAGCGCCCCACAAGATATAGCTGACGCATTCGGCCAGTATTACCAGGCCCTTTTTACGTCCCAAACTCCACACACGGAGGAGGAGGGATCCTCCTTTTTGCAAGACATTTCGCTGCCATCGCTCACTATGGACGAGCGTCTTGATCTTGATTTAGATATCACAGTCACGGAGGTGGAAAAGGCCATCCATGACTTATGTGGAGGGAAAGCATCGGGCCCTAACGGCCTGTCTATTGAATTGCTTAAACTCACTGCAGGTAAAACTGCTCCCTATCTTACTAAAATGTTCCTTGAAAGTAAAGAGGCGGGACTACTGCCTGCGGACCATAGGCTTGCTAATATCGTAGTCATCCATAAGGCAGGGAAACCAAGCAACAAGTGTTCCTCCTACAGACCAATTTCGCTGCTTAACGGCGAAGCCAAAGTCCTGGCGAAGGCCCTTGCCTCTCGTCTGCTATGGGTTATTGCCCGCCTGGTCCACCCGGACCAGTCGGGATTTATGCCTGTTAGGAACACCTCCCTCAATCTCCGCAGACTCCATGGTGTGCTATGCCGGGCTGCAACGATACGTGAAGATGCAGTAGTGGTTTCTCTCGACCCGGCAGTGGCGTTTGACACCATCGAGTGGCCCTACATGTTCACAGTGCTCCACAAACTAGTTCTGGGCCCGGAGTTTATCGGATGGGTCCGGCTCCTCTACCAACAACCATTGGCCCAGATAGTGGTCAATAACAGGAAATCCTCTACCTTCATTCTCAGCAGGGGCACCAGGCAGGGATACCCCCTGTCCCCGCTCCTATTTGCCTTGACCCTCGAGCCACTGGCGATGTGGGTCCGCAGGGATCCCGTTGTCAGGGGCCTCAAATGGACCCCCGGCTGGGAAGACCGTATATCGCTCTACGCGGACGATATCTTGCTCTATCTGGCGTCACCGGCCGCATCCCTGAACAGGGTCTTGAATATATTTTGGGTTTGTGGTAGATTTGCTGGCTACAAAATAAACTGGTCCAAATGGGTGCTCTATGTTCTCTATGGAGCGATGCCTTCACTTCCTCTGGGATTCCAGCTAATGGAAGCAACTGATGGCTTCAAGTACCTGGAGATCTGGGTCTCTAAAGACCCTACCAGATTCTACGAGCGCAACCTCCTGCCGCCCCTGACACATCTTAGGTCTGATGTCAGGCATTGGAAATCGCTCCCTCTCTCCCTCTTGCGACGCGCGGTTCTATTCAAGATGATGTCCCTCCCCCGATTCCTATATGCCTTACAGAACACTCCACACTATGTCTTTTCCTCATACTTTAAAGAAATTGACTGTCTCCTACGTGACCTGCTCTGGGAGGGTAAGCCCCCTCGCATCGCTACCTACAAGCTCAAATTGGGGTGGTATGATGGGGGAATCGGACTACCGAACATTAGGCAATATTATTGGGCGTCCCACCTCGCAGCCATCAACCAATGCATGTACAGACCCCAGGGTGACCCTGCCTTCCAGATTGATAGGTGGCTTTTGCCGGGAGGGAGTTTTGAAGGAGCACTCTATGTGCGTTCGCTGAAACCTGCCTTGACCGGTCCCACCGGACATGCGGTTTGGGTGTGGAAGGCCACCACAAAAAGCTTGGAGTGGGACGGTAAGATCACACAGGCCACACCACTCTGGCACAGCGAACAACTGGGTAGACTGATTCGCTCGAAGGGCTTCGATTGTTGGGATCTTATAGGCATATCCAGGGTGGGAGACATGTGGAAATCAGGCGATATAATCCCATTCCCTCAGCTGCAGCAGGAATACGAGCTGGCGGGATTCGAATATTTTAGATGCCTACAAATTCGAAATGCCTTACTTGCTGCACTCCCTAGAGGAGAGTCTCTCCCTGTGTCCTCTCCACTCGAGGATAGAGTCCTAGATGGCGACCTGCCGGAGAGGGCCATTTCGCTCATTTATAAAAAACTGATCAACAACTTGTCAAATCCCCTGGTCCAGCTGCGGGCAAAATGGGACCACGACGTAGCAGGATTGGATGATGAGGAATGGCTGGCTGCCGTGGCCTCTCCTCGGGAGGTGGCCATTTTCTCCAGGCTGCGTTTAGTACAGCTGAAGCTCCTACAGAGATCCTACCTATCTGGTCCATTACTGGTCCGAATGGGCTATAGCTCTGATGGTGGCTGTTCTAGGCACTGTGGGCAGGAGGGCACCTTCATCCATGCACGGTTATCCAGAGGTATTGGGCGGCGGTTGTGAGACTTATGGGAGGGGTGCTTGGGCAGAAGATTGACTGTAACATAAAGCTGGCTATCCTAAACGCCTGGGGCCCGACCGACCTAACCTCCAAGGAGCGAATATGGGTAACTTTGGGGTTGATGGTGGTGAAGCGCAATATTGCGAGACTGTGGAAGGCCCAGCTCCCGCCAAGTATAGGGGATTGGGGCAAGGACATGGACTGGTGTATGGTCACAGAAAAGACCATATACGAAGCTAGGGGGTGCCCCACCAAATGGATACAGGTATGGGAAAAGTGGAACACCCATAGGGGAGGGTTATGTGAACCTCCGCTGACGAGGGACGAAACCAATGCACAAGCCTTGAGAACGTTACAATTGTGATTACTGCACTGTTTTTTTGTAATTCGCCTGCCCCATGCATCCCCTAACACATGACTTTATTGCCACTGTCAATGTACAAGGTTTCAATTTTTCTTTTCATATGTCATACCTTGATTTCAATAAAAAAGAATTTATAAAAAATAAAAAAAATGAGTGGCAGACGAGTAAAAAATGTAGCTATTTTTGGAAGAGTTCTAAAAATGTAATCATTTAGAATTGACACATTTTGCACAAAACGTCTACAGGGCACAGCTAAGCGATGTATGTGCCTGTCACATAGATCTCCCACTCAATAATGAAGTTCCACTCAATGGTTTTCAAACTTGCCAAATCAACAATTCATCTCATATTTCTACCTGTCAGTGACATTTTGTGTTTGTTTTATCTCTTCTTCATTGTTACAGCATTTTTTTGTTGATTGACTTATGCTTAGTTTGTTGCATATTATAATGTGCACTTCGATGCTTTTATTTATTTACGCTGGTTTTGCTACTAGCGTTTGAGTCCTGTAGCCGACTGCGCCTTCATTCCCACCACTTAGACATTGGCGTTGATGAATTTTCGCAAATATGTTCCCCTTTTCATAATGTTTTTTTTTTTTTTTAGCAATTTCACTCATCATTGATTGAGTACAATTGTACTGCGATGTTTTCAGTGGCAATTGCACCACTGAAAACACGGGTGACATAGCAGCGATTGTTTTTTTTATAAAACTTGCAGACAGTATCCATTGACTCTTCTCAGGTACATTGAAATGCCCTGCAATGGGAATTTGCGAAATGATGACTTTTGCAATAAACAGTAGCAACTAAACTGGATCACATGCTAGCTCCTAACAGGAGATACTGAGCAAACCACACGCTTTTTCGGAAACGACTAATGACAGTCGTCTTAAAATGGGTGTTCAACAAAATTAAAGCAACAAAGCACTAAACCAGGCTCTGGTGCATTGAAGTGACTGCAACAAACCGGCCTCTGGTGCATGGATAACCCTTGGCGGGGACCCTGTTTTGAACTTAAGTATACAAAACAGTGATGGATGGAATTCTTGAATTAATCTCAGCCACTGGAAATCACTTGGGGCCGCATCCCAATCCATCGTTATTTTGCTCACCATGCCTGTCAGTTTGGACCCAGCCATAAGCAAGTCAGTCTTGACCCTACTCCAAAAGGAACAGTCCAGCCCGAACTGCCAAGCCAGGTCCTCCCTGAACTGGAACACACGCAACCCAGGACCGGTTTCACCCTAGTTAAGGGCTCATTAGCCGGGAACAACTTGGTTTCAGTGACACGGTGTGCCACGGGAACCACGTCTGACCATACCCATCCCACTTAGAGCAACACAATAAGTATACAAATCAGTGATGGATGGAATGCTTGAATTAATCCCAGCCACCGGTAATCACTCGGAGCCCACATCACAATCCATCAATATTTTGCACACCATGCCACCTCAGTTTGGACCCTGCTGTATGCAAATCAATCTTGATACTGCTCCAATAGGAACAGTGTTAAGCCCGAACTACCAAGCCAGGTCCTCCCTTAACCGGAACACAAGCAACCCAGGATCAGTTTGGATCCTGCTTGCTGAGATTAATTCAAGCATTCCACCTGTCACTATTTTGTATACTTTTTGTGTCGCCCGAAGTTGGACGGGTATGCCCAGATGTGGGTCCTTTGCCCACTGTGTCACTGGAGCCAAGCTGTACCCAGCTGATGAGCCCATAACCAGGGCAAAAACGGTCCTGGGTTGCTTGTTTTCCAGTTCAGGGAGGACCTGGCTTGTCAGTTGGGGTCGGACTGTTCCAATTGGAGCAGGGCCAAGATTGATTGACTGCATACATTGTGGTATGGCAGAAGGTAAAGATTAAAGTACTTATCAAATTTTGGCTAGCCCTGAGGGATACATCAGGGCAAGTCAATATGTTGCAAATGTTAGCAAAAGAGGACATATTCAGAGGAAGTGCAAGGACCGTTTACAAACTAGGAGAAATTATGACATCATTTGAAGGGCTACTTGTTGCACCCCTCACTGACGGGGTAAGTGTAAAAGAATATCATGAATGGTGTTGAATGCTGCTGAAAGATGTATTGTATGTTTAAAATTTTCCACTGAATATGGAGGGGGCTCATGGGCTCTGAAACCCTCTCAACCCTTCAGTTTTTTCCAGGTTGGTTAAATTCGATACACAGTCTTTAGATAACCTTTGAGGGCTTCCACTGTCGCTGAGATGTTGGCCAGTTGGTCCCATTGAAGTGGGGTGAGATCTCAGATCGACTGGAATCGAGTTCCTCAATGACCTCTGTTACTTCCTCTGAGGAGAGATGCAAAGGCTCTCAATGGATAGCGTGCTGCGTTAATCAATCACAATTCAGAAGAGTAGTGCAGTGTCTGCTCTATGTGCTGTAGCCCTTAAGACTTGAAATGGCTACTCTGCCAATCTGACATTGCTTGGTTATTTGCATTTCTGTTTATGTTATTGTCAATGGTACCTCTAGGGTATGTATTAAAGGCACCTGTAAATCAGGTTTTCTACTCCTCTGAGGTATGAGAAGGACCTTATTTTAAATATAATCTTTGATTCAGAACTTTCATTCTTTCTGCAAATCAATGCTAATGTATATGCATTCTCTGGAAATTTTTCTTTCTACTTCAAACTGCCCATCGGATTCAGCTAAAAAGATGCCTAGTCTGGGGGGCACTAGAGAGCCTGACGAAGATGGCCGCACTCTAAGAGCGCACTGGCTACCGAGCTACAAACATCGATATCGGAAGGCTTCATAGGCATCTGCATCTCATCCCATCGATGCCCTAGGTTGTGAGGAACTGTGCAGAAGTTAGTGCCCTCGCTCCTGCTGACATTCTGCTGCCGACTTGCTACGGGGCAGGAGAAAGCAACGCCCGAGGACTAGAAGTATCTAGCGCTGCACATCCACTCCAGAGGGAGCCGCAGAGACGAAGTGCACAGTGCGTGGGCCTCGCCCCATGTTCGCCTGCGGGGACAGCTGACAGATTTCAACATGCCAGTGACCGCTGCATCTTCTCCCATACTGGCGGTAAAGAGAGTGGGGGAGTGACAGAACAGGAGGTATGGCGAGCTGCCTTGCCCCTGCATTAATTACCTGGGAATAGAGGCTTAGTCAGTGGTTCAGAGGAGGAACACTGCGTATTTCATCACCCATACAGAGCACATATATACCATGGTGAATAAACTGGCTTACCTGTGCGGTGCTTTCAAACAAACCTTATTTCCTTAGACAGTGGATCGTAGCTGTCATCATTCACGAGCCTCACCGTGGGAGCCAATGAGTTCCAGAAAGCCCAATCCCAGGCAGGGAAAGCTGGTCTAAGAGGCCAAAAAAGCAACGCGATCCCACAACAAACTTATGGGCACAGCCAGACTGGGAACCCAAAGCAGCCCTGGCAATTTTGTCGGATCGCCTCCCGGGAAGTGGCAGTAGGGGAGTTGGTGCAGTTGTGAAGCAGTTTTCTTACTGGGGACCGATATTGCAGCACCTCTGCAAAACTGGCTCCCAGTAACAAAACCAGCCCCCACCCTTCCAGCTTCCCGGGGAAATGCCTGATTCCCAGTGCAGCCACTCAGTCCGGCCCTGATCATGGGGAATACCACAGACCCAGACATGGGAGCAAATGTTCCTGCTGAAACGGGCGCAGAAGTATGATCCCTCCTGCTGAATCTACAAAGTGGCCTCACAAAAATTGACTCAAAAATTGATGCGCTGACCCTCCGAAGGAAACCTGAATCTCGGACACTGAAGATGCACTGCATACGGGCAATACAATGCAAAAACAAATGCGTGATGAACTTGACCATGTGAAGTGGAAAAATTAGGATTTGGAAGCTCTAGCAAGGCGCAGTAACATTCACATTATGGGGATCCTGTAAACAATGGCCACGGGGAAAATGGAGGACTTTGTGGAATGCCTGCTTATATCTCCGATTGGTAAAGGCAAACTGTCCGATTGGTCATGGTGGAAAGGGCATATTGACACTGGGACTGCAGCCAATCCTGTATGCCCCGCTGGGACCCATTCTTGCAAAACTCCTGAACTACAGGGATCGGGATACTATCCTTGCTACAGCCAGGGACAGGTCAGAAATTCAACATGAAGGTGCCAAGATCACATTTTTCCTTGACCACACACAGCTGGTCCAAGATGCCCGCTAAAAATGTACTCCGGTCAAAAGAAAACCTCATCACCTGAACATTAATTACGCAATGTTATACCCGGCACAACTCCGTTTTCAATGGCAAGGCAAGTCCAACATCTCCAACGACCCCCAAGCGGTGCATGCCTTCCTCAAAAACATGGAGCAAAATCGCACAAGCAAAAGAAAGGAAGGGGAGCCTCATGGCAGCAGGACTTTGGTGATGTTGAATTAGGATGGATTAGTTGGGACATTGTATGCACACACTCTGGGATGACCGCACAGTGGATATAACAACCCACCAGAGAATGGGGTTTCTTATTGACTGTGGTGCTGACTGGATATGGACTCGAATGAGGGGTTCAAGAATCCTTTTCCATTGCTGTTATCTACCTAGACACAAATTGCGGGCAGTTTTCTTTTTGACCAGGGACTGGGATGGGGACTGCAGTAGATGCCCATGCGAAAGGAAGACACCAATTGCAGCGACATATAAACATATCCATTGTTAGGCCTGGATGTTGTATCAGCTGCGGTCACTACCCTCCACCCCCCCAAGCAAATTCCCTTTCCTAGTGGGAAAATTGGAAATGTTGGGGGAATTGCTAAATTGGGGAGGGAGGGAAGATTTTGGAACACCTCTGGAAAGTTGGGATCCAGCGTGAGTGGAGGGAAGGCGATAGATGTTAGTCACCCAATGTTTCTATTTGCCGATACACGTCAATTACACCATCCCCACACTAAGCATGTGCTTAATTGCCCCACAACATATCTGCAATAATAGTAATTTCTAGCACGATATTAACTCCTATCAAATGCATGACTTGGAATGTTAAAGGGCTAAATAATGCGAGAAAGACTTGCCAGGTGCTGGCATACCCTACAAACAACAATATAAATATACTGCTCCTGCAAGAGACACACCTTTTGGGAGACTGAAGTTTAAATGTGGCCAAACAATGGAGTATACATCGCTATTTTGCAAACTTCTCGCCTACTGAGAGAAGTGGCCTCACTGATAAGACGTGGCCAACCGTTTGTGCCATCCCATATAGATGCTGACGCGGAGGGCCAGTTTCTCATAATACAGGGGCATTTTCTACATATTCCGATCACAATCATTGACACGACATGCCAATCACGACAACCCACAATATTATCAAGTGCTAGCGTTGCACTGGACTAAACTACAACCGACCACTAAACTTTGAGGGGTGATTTTAATTTGACGCTCCATAGTACCAGAGAGAGCACTAACCTCAGAGACAAACAACACACTAGAGCCAGAACAGCTCTGTTAGAAATTATGTCACAACACTCTTTAGTGGACATATGGAGGGAAAGGATGGGAGAGGACCGATAGTATACCTTATATTCCTCTGTGCATGGCACTGCACTCGGTCTGGATTTCTGGTTGGGAACTAAGGATGTGACCAGATGGATGGAACAGATTGCTTACATGCCTCTGACACTACTGGATCATTCACCGGTAGTGCTGACACTGCACCTAGCGGTGGGCAATGGTGTAAGAAGCTTGTGGCAGTTCCAGCCAACAGTGTTGCTTGACACCATGTTTAAAGACAATATCAGGCAGGCTATAGTTTACTTTGAAATCAACAAGGACTTGGAGCAGGCAAAGGGACATTGTGGGAGGCCTTCAAGGCAGTTATACATGGCAAATGTATTTCTAAAGGGCATTGCATTTTAAAAACTATATGACAGGACCTTACAAGAATTGAGCAACAGTTTTCACTGTTAGAAACCCAGTACACCACTGATAATGACCCTGACATCCTATGACAAATTCAATATAAACTACAAGAACACAGTGATGCATTGGACAGGGAACGCCCACGGTGAGGGAGAGAGACCAGGACGCACCCTGGCTGGACTAATCAAGCTAAACTGAGCAACAGACTACATCATCACACTAAAGATCACTGATGGAACAGAGATCCATCGCTCTGCAAACATTTTGGCAAAATTCACGAGCTATTATACATCATTATACCGCTCCACTTCTCAATACACAGATACAGAATTACATCTATTCCTGGACTATATCACACTTCCTTGGATAGAAGTGCAAGAAAGAAGCATCCTATGCGCCCCAATCCCCATCGCTGACATTAAAAATGCAGTCAAAGACCTAAACAAGAGTAAGGTCCCAGGCAGTGATGATTTGCCCGGGGAGTTCTATAAAGAATACATTGATCTCTTGGCTCCACATATGCTGGAAATGTACGGCGAGACACTCCAAAAGGGAAAGCTACTTCCCACTGTCAGAGAGGCATTGGTGGTACGCTCCTTAAACCTGGGAAGACCGCCCAAGATTACGGATCTTACCACCCACTGTCTCTCATCTACATGGACAATAAAATTATGGCAAAGATCAAGGCAACCCGATTATTACCACTGCTGCATGGTCTGGTCCTCCCAGATCAACCTGTTTTTTTACTGGGCAGCTCCACGTCCAACAATCTGTGGACATTCTTTACAGTCGTAAATCAAATTAATCCAGAGATGAAGGTGGCAGCATTGTTTCTCAATGCCACTAATTCATTTGATTCCATAGAATGGTCATATATGTTACAAATCCCATCCAAGATAGGGCTGGACAAGGCGGCACTTAAATGGATAAGCTTACTATATACTAATCCAATGGCCCGCATAAAAGTGTGCAATCTCTTGTCTATGTCAATAGTCATACAGCGCGGGACTCGCCAGTGATGCCCGCTAGCCACTATAATATTTGCTCTAGCATTGGAGCCCTTGGTAAGCCACTTGAAGAAGGAGCTTTCTGCCAGAGTTATTCACTTTGGATCCTGCACTGTTCTTTCCTCACTATATGCAAATTATATTTTGCTGTTGATAGATGACCTGTAAGCCTCTTGCACACACATAGAATGAATGTGTAGTTGTTCCAGGTAGGGATAGAACTTCAGCCCTGAAGAAGGCCCCAGATCCGTTTGGACTCATTGTGAGGGCTGAAGCATGTTGGCACTTGTTTAAATCAAGGTTAATTGAGTAATAACTCTCAACCATAACCTGGTCATCCCCAAGGTTAACCATACCCCCAGCATCCTACGAATTAAAGATTTGCTTTGGAGTATACTGTGAGGTATTTTTAACTCACTATCTACTACTCCTTTCTAGATCCCTGCACTATCCAGTTTCATTTTATCTAAGAACTCCCAGAGACTTTCTTCTGGCTGAGTCCGCCCTTGTGGTATTACCCTACCAGGGTGTGGATAGGCGCCAATGATGAAGCATGGCATGATAAGGGAGTGAGGCGTCTAATCCAAAATCTTTGGATACCCCAGGAAGTCAATAGATTTTTGGGACAGATCTCTTCACGGTCCAGTCGCCCTTTTGTGAGTGATTGTGGTAGCTGGGAAAATGCGACTGGACGACTAATGTCCCGCTCTCTTGATGTCAGACAAATAATTTGAGCCATTTACCTACTCTCATGCCATGTTCTTCTCTCCTTTAAAAGAGGATACCATCTGTTTTTTGCTTTTGTCTGACAGCTAAGCATTTGGCAGAGGTTGTTGCGTATGGTAGGGAGCCGATACACTATGAGTAACACAGCTACAATAAAGGTAACTTTGTACTACTTCTTAGTTCTAGCTGTTATCATATGTCTCCATCCTGGCTCCTCTCTTTTCTCAACTGATGAGTAGATTTCACAGCATAGTGAATGGAGAGGGAGAACTAAAACACAACATTGGCTTGCTTAGAGCTTAGCAAACAGGTTCTGTAGAAGATTTAGTGGAAAGTCAATCCGACAGAATATGTGCGCAGTAGCCCAAGTAGATGACCTACATATTCCTGGAGAATGCTACTGAAGCCTCCTTTCCTCTGGTAGAGTGGACGGAAGAGCAGGACACAGACTTAAATCCACCTGACAATTATGGCCTGACCTATAATTCAGTCAACAGCACATCCTCCAAAGCAAGCAAAAAAATGGATCTATAGAATGCAGAACCCTGGTTCTTTCCAATTAAAAATTCAAGGTGTGCTTTACGTCAAGGCTACGCAGCCTTTCCTAAGTGAGGAGACGTTCCTGGTTCTGCCCACCCTAGTCAGTCATGCCTGTGATTTGTTGCCAGGTAAGTGGAAGGACTACCCCACATTTCAGGGTTGGCACTGGAAATAGGTGGACAATGACTGGCTAGTATTGACTATGCAGAAACAGATCACAATGCTTTGCCAGACAGAGATGCAAGGTGTGCTTGTAGAGTTTAGCGTGGGGAACAACTTCAATGTAAGATACCTGTAGTTCTTGAAGCATATGGAACTGTCACGCCAACACAGCACTGTTTCGCAGGAAGTACTCCACGATTCTCAGGAAGTACTCTACGATCTGACTGATGGCGATTGGAAGGCATGTGCTAGTCCACAACTGTGCCAGTGACATATTTCTTATTTAGAGTGTTGGTGGGGACTTTGCTCAGTTAACTGAGGAGAGAACAGAATATTGATGGCAAAAGCAATGCTAGACTTTGTACATTCTTGAGGAAAGATCTAATTAGGCAATTGTCCAAGTCGAGAAATGGATGGAACTTCTGCATACACAAAAAGGCAGCCACTAGGATTAGGATCTTGGTGAAGATCATGGGAAGAGACTTTAGCCCAGGGACCCAATTCTGTATCAGTAGTTTTGGATTCTGACTGTGAAATAGAAATCCTACTTGTGTTTTTGCCAGAACGGTGCAGGTTAGTAAGTGTCCTGCAGGTTCACTGAATACATCAAGGTTTTGTTTTAGAAGGCTGCATAGCCCTGAAAAAAAAGTCAACCTCTCTGGCTTCTACGAGTGGAGAAAGGGATTGAGATCATAAAGATCCATAATTTACTGTCCCCAGGAAACATGCTTTATGTACTCTTGTGTTGCGTGGTCTTGCAAATCTACTTTTAACAAACTAATCCTGGTCCTATGAAAACCGTCCTCTGACTCTCCATATTTGCTGGGAGTAAGGTTAGGTTGGTATCACAATACATAGATACCCTATTCAACATCTACTTCAGTCCATGAGGGAAGCATCATAATAATTTGTTGCAAATGTTGGCTACTATTAATACTAAAATACTCAGTGAGGAAGTAAATACTCTTATTACAGCGACGGACCCGAATGCCAAAATATCAACTCAAGTACTGGAGGTATTCCAAATTTTCAATCCTCATAGACAGAAATGGCACGTGATATTCCAGAAGCGACTTTTGCAAGTAATCTAAAAGCTGATAAGCGTGGACTATTACTGTTACGTTTATTATGAGAAATGGTCTGCATAGTTTTGAAGGGGTACCTAGAAGGCAACAGTCCTGCAAATTATACAATGGTTTTCCCTATTGTCCTTCTATATTAGATCATGTAATTGCATCATATGGTGCATTTTGCTTTGTTTCTAACCTTGAAGTCAACACTTCTGTACACAGTGATCATTGGTTTCTTAGTTTAAATCTCGATCTCCATGCTACTTCTAGTTCAATTTGGAATTTGAAATGATGTTCTTTAGAAATAGAAACCACATGCAATTGCATGTATTGCTATACACAGTCCAATACCATTTTACATCACTTGATTTGGGAACATCTAAACTTGAAAAGAGCGTCCTTTATTTAAATTTCACCTTATAACAGAATAGCAGATTATGAGTGCTCGATGGATTATTTTGTTTCTAACCTTCATTCTAATAACCAAAAAAGTACTAGAAGATATATTATGAAAAGAGGTGATATTGAACAAAAGCTATTTATAAACTTAAATAATTTAATCCAAAGGCAATTTGAGCTCTTTTTTTCAGCAAGAGTGGAACTTAGAGATCTATTGATATATAATGTAATATTGCTCAATGCAGTATTTGATAAATATGTTAAGCTGCGGCATCAGACAAACTTTTTGGCCTGTATTGACGTTTCCAGTTCGTTTGATCACATAAACCGTCCCACTCTCTGGTGGAAATTAACAGTTGTAGATTTTGGCTTTGGTGATCGAATTACGTAAAGCAACCTGGTGTAAGATTTTAATTGGAGCCGACAGAGGCTGTGCTATTTTTTATACAGCAAAATGTGTCCTTGCATCAAAAATTGATGCAAGGACGCACTTGCACTAAAGTATAGTGCTAAATGATGGATTTGCATTTTGTGTAATTATTAGGTTTGGGTGGAGTTTTCCAGCAGAATTGTAGGAATTTTGGTAATTCTCCCTTACTCTTGTGTTACTGATAAATTAAAATTCCACCACTCCATTGGCGTAATTAAAAATTCAAAAATTTAAAAAACACTGCATACCACTTGGCTCCCTTTAATCACTTCAATGTATGCAAGGGCACCGAGTGATATGCAGTGGTTTCTAAAGTTTGGAAACCACTGCATACTACTCAGAGCCCTAACATACTCTGCAGAGATTAAAAGTTTTAATCATTGCAGCATATGCAAGGACACCAAGTGGTATTTTGCCTTGCTATTTTATTACGCAAAATACATCCTCGCATCCATTTTGGACCCGAGGGTGCGCTTTGTGCTAAGAAAATAGCATCAAATGCCCATTTAAACCCTTCGCGGAATTCCGTGGAATCTGGAGGAAATTTAATGTAATTCCATAGAATGAGAATGAAACTCCGCGAATTCCACCTACCCCTAGTAAGTATGCATTATTTCATGTTATTTTCCTGAAATATCATGTAATTACGCAAAAGCAAATTACACAAATTTCACATACCCCTAATCTCAACATATAAATCATGTCCCCTCCAAAATAATAGTGAATGGAGGAGGAATGGTCATGGTATGAAAGCTTTGGGACTGAAGACATTTTTGCATCTATTAAAGCAAAAGTTCCTCCTATTCTATTGTGTTGAATATCTCTCTCATCAATGTTTCTCATTTGTAGATAAAGTTGAGGGGAAGTATATTTGGTTTGCTCAATGAGACAATCGATCTGAGTCCAAGCACTGAGACTTGAATTCAACCTAATTAGTTCATGTGTATGAGGACTGGAGGCCATAATAAGATGAGGATATCGACTCTTACATGCTGTGCTGGCTCCTTAAGAGAATAAATAAATTTAATTCACTTTCACAGCAAAAAGGTTGTTTTTACTCAAACTTTCAGGTGTCGCAAAAAATCTTATCCATCTCTTTAAATGAAATAAAAGACTGTAACTAGGTTAATCAAATTAAAATAATTCTAAAAGATCGAATTTTAATTGTTTAGTTTAGTCTAGATTCTCAGGACAATATAATAAGTTCTCAGAAGCTGAGAATGTCTGTCTTTTAAAGATCATATTTGTAATTTATGCCACTCCACCACTCAGGACATGAATCATATCTCATTTGTTTGCCCAGCACATTGCTTGGATTGCTATTTTTCAAATACAAAGTCAAAACTTCAGAAGAACTCTATCCCCTAACTATGGGGCCTATTACGTAGGCGGGCGGACTTTGTCCGCCCGCCACCGTAACGGAC
The DNA here is from genome assembly GCA_963921515.1 of Calotriton arnoldi. NCBI lineage: Eukaryota > Metazoa > Chordata > Amphibia > Caudata > Salamandridae > Calotriton > Calotriton arnoldi. The sequence goes on along the minus strand of CAWUFW010001680.1, from coordinate 1,976,278 downwards.
CACGGGACCGACCGCCGAAGGTGCGGCGGTCCCGCCATGGCAATTAGGATGCGACCGCCACCCTGGCGGTCGCATCCAGCACATTTTACATTGCACCCGCCGCAATGCAAAATATGCATGTTGTGCATTGGCATGCACAACGTGACAGGCACCGCGCGGTGCCTGCCACCTTGTGCATGCCAATGAAGGGGGTACCATGGGTACCCCCCAAGTGCAGGCATCCACCCCTCCACCCCCCTGGGGGCCCGCAACGGGCCCCCAAAGGCATTCTCCGCATGCCTTTCCATGGAGGAGTCTCCGCCATGGAAAGGCATGTCACCGCAGGCATGCTAATATGGATGGCGGTGCCTGCAAGGCACCACCACCATGTTGTCTGCCTTTTCCGCCCGGCCGGCAAAAAAGCGGCGGACGGTCTTTCCGTCCGCCGCGGTGCCCCTCGCCATGCTAATCTGGCAGGGGGTGAAAAAGGATATTTGGCGGGCGGATCGCCACCGCCGGCCCGGCGGTGGCGATCCGCCAGATATCCTAATGGGCCCCTATGTCTCCTCCTCATCCTTTCATATGTTTTTGCCTTTTTACGTTTTTATCACTTTTCTAATACTGTTTCAAACGTAATTATCTATGACAAGAAATGAAATTTGGTGATTGTATCCTTTTTACTGTGATTTATTTGTATCTGTATAAATTAGTGTTGATGCAATGTAAAATATTTTATACATAAAAAGATTGAAATTATTTAATTGAGTGTAGGATTGAATGTATTGCCCCGAAAGGGAGGATCCACTCGACCTCCTCAAAAAGTTTGGCAACTGGGATAGAAGAGTCTTGAATAGAAGTGGCTAGAGGATCTGTAGAGCATAGACAATCTCATAAAACTGATTGGAAAGGTTCATGAATTATTGGTAAGCTGAGGTGAATGATGAACCCCTCTTGAAATCGTTTGAATTTATTAGCTTAAAGGGAGACCAAAAGGATGGAGTTTGTCTTTCCACTGAATCACAAACTCTTGGACTGTGAGGGCTGAGCCTGACAAGCAATAGTCAGCTATCAAAGGCTTGAAGTGAAAGGAGGGTTCTGCCTTGAAAGACTGAAAGGCTACTTTGATAACTCTCAACAATTTAGGTGTGCCTGTGCTCCTCATGTGCTGCTAAATGTCTTTGTTTATGGAGTGGTTGAGCAAGTTCTTCCTTCTGAATGAGATACTGAAAACATTTTATGTGCTGTAGGATTTAGGACTGAAGACTTCAGCCACATCTTTCTGCATAGGAACCATCAGTGTGCATGGTAATACTGCCAATCGGGTCATAGCACATGGATTCTTAGTAAGTCTCTTCTTTGCATAGGTTAAACATAAATATTTCCTCTACCTAGGATAGCCTGGGATATACGTCATGTAAAGATTAAACTTGTACCACAAACGTAGGCTGCAGTTCATCATCATGACGCCATGAGAGTTGGGCAGTTCCAGTAAGTAATCCCTGGACTGGTGTATCATATTGCCAGAGCACTCTTCGTGTTTTGCTTCCTTGTCCATGTGAGGCCCAAACCCCTTGTCCTTCAGAGAATCTGCCATCTCCACTGAAGACTAAGATGGGGCATCTTAGAGACAGCATTGGGACTGTCTTTGAGTTCTCCAAATGTTTTCTCCAGGGACTTTGAGATTTGTGCAGGGGCGGCTCCTCCATTAGGGCGCAGGAGCGCCGCCCCACTTCTTTCTCGCAGTGCGAGAAGCAGAAAATAAAATGGTATTTTAAATACCATTTTATTTTCTGCTTCTTGCACTGCGAGAAAGTAGAATGCAGGAGTATGCCTGGTTGGGGCGGGCGGGAGGATATGCCTGGTTGGTGAGTCGGGGAGGAGTGGCTTGCACCACTCTGAGTACCCTGACTGCTTTGGTCTGCCCTGGGGCCGACCAAAGGCGTCATGCGCACTCTACATTTTCTCTATGTAGGCTGCATGCAGCCTACATAGAGAAAATGGCCTCCCTACAGGTGCCCGGCTGGGCGCTGTCCGGGACTCCGAACCAATCACAACGCTGCCATTGCAGCATTGTGATTGGCTACAGGAGGGGAGGGAGCATGCCTGTTCCTGTTCCTGTTCAGGACCGGCCCAGGAGCAGAGGCGACGCAGGACCAGGATCAGGTAAGTTTTATTTTTACCCCCCCGTGGTAACACCCGCGCGATAACCCCCGCGCGACCCCCCTCCCCCACTCGTGAGAATTGCGAGCCGCGACTGGATTTGTGACTCGGAGTGTGGCCTTTTTCAGACATCCACGGGCTGAGTGAGAGCCTAGATCTCAAAGATCAGTGTTGGCTTTGGTGGGGGATCTGAGGAAGGCACCTGCACACAGTCACCCCCATGTTCTATTGGTGGTGGCATTCCATTGATGCATGGGGCCTCAAGAGCACTGATTAGCCCCACATAGTAGCTGTTGGTTGCCTGCAACTATTGTTTGTTGCGGGTACTGGTTTCAGTGTCCAGGCTGGTTTCCCCAAACCTAGCCTCTTGCAGGGACATGCTCTGGGGTATGGATCAAATGCAGCTTAGACTTTTTCTTCTTGGGTGTATGATAATGGACCAAGAAGTGGCAACTTCACTGGCATCAGCAGTGCCAAAAGAAACATTGGATCTGGTTCTTCAAGAACTGTCTATTTGGTGCAGGAGCTGGGGGAGCAACCAGTCCCAAAGGAGCTGGAACATTTTCCAAGGATTTTAGCTTGCCACTAAAGGCATCTAGGAATAAGTCCGAAGTGAGGTGGGATGTCAACATGTTGGTACATTCCGAACTTGAATCTGAAGGAAACTCAGTAGTACAGGGCAACTTAAGATCCAGCAGTTGCTGATCCAGTGGCTCATGGGTGTCAGATCAGTGTGCCTTGGAACGTATCTTCCTCTAGAAGTAGACAGCAAGGCAAACTCTAAAGTAATGGAGTTCCGCTGAGATGGACCACTGGTACTGGCTGTGATCTTGAAGGGACTAAAATATGCAGCTTTACTGGCAACTTATGGAATATAGTGCTAAAGGGCAGTGCCATATATTCCTTAATTAGCGTTACTCCAATATCAGAGTAACCTCCTAAAAAGATTTTACCTGATGGTTGACTGTAAGGTGGAAGTTACTGAGCACGTTAGTCAATCACTTTAGGCATCCACAATGGTTAAGGCTAAATGGGTTATTGGCAAGAATGTGCACTCATTTGTCTGCATATGAAAATATATGAATCTCAGCTTGCAGAGCTCTACTAAACAGCAACAGGAGCAGGTTCTGGTCTAGTGCAAAAGGTGAGACTGGTATCCCAGAATGGGAGAAACCCTGGATGTCGGACTATGTCTAGAAGTGCTGTAAAATGTGGGCTGCTCGTATCCGACCTTTCAAAATAATAGTTAGCAGACAATGTGGGTTGCATTTACCTAGTCACCGCTAATAATGTTTCTATTGCTCAGTAGTTTTATCAGATTTGTAGCTTATCCTTTGGTTTATCTTGATATTAGTCTCTGTTGTGGGAAGTCCTAAGCCTAAAAGGGAAAATGTTCAGGCAGGTCTTAAACTGAAGACCAGGAGCGGTGAGTAAAGACGACTGGATAGACGTTCATGTATTGAATGTGATTGCATTCTAACTTCACAGGATCTATTTCATGCAAAAACTCGCCTGCACACTTGAGTACACTGAAGTGGTATAAAGTTAATGCACTGTACTTAAGAAAATGCCAGAAAAAAATTAATAACCATTTTTTATCGATTAAATTAAATGCATGCGCTATTTTTGAACATGACCCTGCCTTTTGAAAGTCTCCTTTTTTTGAAGTCAGGCTTCAGGCAGGTGCAACTCAGAATGTGAGACCATATTGCTCCTGGCCCTGCTGTCTGGTCTAATGTTGGATTGCCTTCAGCACAGAGTGCTGATACATAGCTGCTTAGTAGTCCTTGATTTCCTTCATGCAAAGGCATGTAAATATCCCAACGGCACCGCTGGCAAAAATAATGTTTACTTGTAGTTGGTGGCTCCCCAACTCACGATGGCCGCCGCTATTGGGCCCAAAACTGTGGGTCTCTTTTCTGACAGATCTCTGTGCTAAAACCAGTTTCTTGCAGATCTAACGGTGCCTGGGCTATTTATATAAGTCTTTAGGAAGGTTTCGCTGGCAAGAGGCCATTTCAGCTGGTCATATGTACCCGCTCTCCACAGAGCATCTGTGTTTTTTGGGTGAATTGTTGATGGGACAAGAAGAGAGAGATTCGAAAAGAAAAAGTACCAACAGCTTGTACCATTTTGGAACATTGTTTATTTTTTTCGTAACTGGCGGTTAAAAGTTGGATTTTTTTTTTATAAGGAAGGTAGCAGCGAAGCTTCTTTCAAAATAAAGATTTAAATTAAAAAAGGGTGATCTATGCTGTCATTGACATCGAGCTAAGGAATCGGCCTCCGTGTACCACTAGTTCCTCTGCAGCTCAAGCAGTGAGTGATACAATGGGAGGGGGGGGTGGTCCGGCTGGAATGTTTTGAATTTAGCACCCTCACCCCTCCCTTGAAAGTGAACTCTGCCGACAGCTGAAAGGAAAAAATCATGGGGGGGAGGCTCAGCCTCTCAGTTACATGATCTAAATTCTAATCAAACATCATTTAAGGCATGTTTTATTCTGTCCTCTGGAGAGATGGTCCCTCCTGACTCCTCGCCATGGCAACCGGTGTCTCATTTCAGAAGTGTCATGCCACATTATCATCTCGCTGGCTCACACACTCTCGCCTGACAAGCTCTCCCTGCCCCTCGCGACAGCCGTGGCAGGCTTATGCTGTTTATTTTCGGTGTCAGGCCGGGACCAGCCGACTGAAAGGCAAGCTCGACTCTTGAATAACAAGCATCACAACCCATTTGGTGATAAGAGATAATTTGAGAAGATATTTGCTTACATGTGTATAAGCAATTTGCCTGCATTATGCGGGCCCCGTGTGCGCGCGCCTCGGGTCGGGAGGGAGACGCCGAAGCGCGCGATGTGGCTGAAAGGGAAGGGTTTCCTTTCGGCGCGAGCGAATTAGATTTTGATCACCAGATCCCGCGATTTTCCACAGGGTGCTTTGAAATGCACGCGGAGATGTCATCCTAGTCACTTGCCTGTACGGGCACCCAACAAATACAATTCTGCAGCTTAAAACGCTACAATAGACTCGCAGTCGCAAAAAAAACCTTCTCGGATCGGGCATGGTTAGCATCCCCCCTCATTCAGGTTCCAAAGTGCCCTCCTTTCTGGGCCCAATGACTGCTGATTTTAGCCCATTTTTTCAGAGTTATGATGCATGTTGAGGCTGTGTGACTTTGCCTTCCAAACTAGCGAGAACACGACCTGACCATAGGGATGGCCGATTGTGTGTTCGAAGAATGAACGTCAATAACCTTTCACATACCATTACCCGTAAAATTTACGGGTCCTTTGAGGCCCCTTGAGCCGCCCGAACGTCACTTTTTGTGACGTTCCCTGACCCAGGAGCCTGCACGATATTTATCAGGCAGCACTAAGCCACTTTTTTGGCTTAATGCTGCCTGATAAATATCTTCCCTTTAACGTTAAAGGGGCGTGCAATGGGTGTTGCTGGGGGCCTTCCCAGCAACATCCATGGTTTTTGACACTGCCCCAGATTTATGAGAAATCGTAAATTTGAGGCAGCGCCAAAAACTCATGGGAGGCGTAAAGGAGGCACAACAAGGAGAAATACCTTTATTTCTCCTCTTTTTGCCTTTTTCTTTGTGTGCTGCATTCTGCAGCACACCTAGAAAGAGGAAAAAGCCTCTTCTGATTGTTTTTGTGCAGGAAGGTTTCCCTTCAAAAACAATTATCCCCTCAACGCAGGCACACATGCACCATGGTGCAAAGGTGCCTGCGTTGGCGCACAGCTGCCCATTGTGCGCCGGCGCATGGGAAAAGGAGAGGAATGCGCCATATCTGATAGATACAGTGCATTTCTGCCCTTTTCTTTTACCGTAGGGCAGCGCTGCAGGAAGGCCCGTGGGGCTGCCCTACGACAAAAACGAATAAATGAGGCCTACAGTTTGCAACATACGTCGCGTAGCATATATCATAGCATAACTTTAGCAGACCATTACTGTTTAGTTTTAGCTTTCCAAAACCCGAACATGTACCAAAACACTAAAATATTCCGTGAAAACCGAGGAAAGAGGTTATATTGGCTGGTGTAAAGCTGGGTGAGAAGAGGTGATTGGATTTATCGTTGGAGTAAGATTCCAGATTCTTACCAACAGTTTCAGAAGCGAGAAGGAACCCAGAAGCAGGAAGGAGAGATATGAATTCTTTTTTTTAAGGAGTGCCCAAAGACATCTGTGTAGTTTGTTACTCATGCTTAAAGCAAACATCAGAAGGTGTTCATAATTATTACCAATGCATTGCACCTGAAGTCTCCTTTGCTGTGCTCTATGTGCTGAGGGTTCTATGCTTTTATTGACTATAGTTGTGATGATAGGTTGCGTGTCTGGCACCACTGCTTGGCTAAGCTGTCACTTCCACTATCAGCTGTTTCCTAAAGTGCGATGATCGCTTCAGCACCAAAACATTGGAAGTAGCAAATTCTGAAACACCCCAGTCCACATACTCAGTTGTAGCGTTTAAGCACTCCAGGTGGCAAAACAAAAGGAAATACAAAATAGAGAGGGTCACACATTTTAAAGCTAGTGATGTCAGCTATATTAAAAGACTACCTGATCGGTTGAGATTAAAGAGCTTGAGACATGGAGTACCAGAGACAAGGCCCTTGGACGCCAACTCTGGCTCATCTTGTGCAGCAAACACAATAAGCGTCAACAAGACGACAGATCTTCTGTGGTATTCGAAGATTTTGTTATACAAGTAAATAGGAACTATTTGGGGAAATTGTTGGGGACTGTGCAAAAGGTTTTTTTCAATAAATTGTATCAACAATTTGAAAAGAATGTGAACAATACATGACAGTGATCCCTTGTGGTCTGAAGTTCGATAGGGACGTATGCTTCTCTGCATAGGATATACCACTATTTGTGTTTATATCAAACATGTGGAACAGAAGCTGCTCCACTTCCCTCCCACTACAACCCTGCTTGGCCACTCAGCTCCAGAAGTTCCAGATGTGTGGACCATGCCAAGCCAAACAAAGCAAATAAGAGGGCAACTCAAAGTACACTGCTGTATAAAAAGTGACCCACAATGAAAGACATGCCCAACCTGGCCGCATCAATGAAGAAAGTGAAAATAGTGCTTAACAAGGATTTCTTCCCCCATTGGTTCATTCATGATTGGACCTGTTGTCACTTGTCACAGGGATTGGTCAGTCACCCTACACAATGTCCCCTTCACCAGAAGGGATTGGACGCCAGCCGAACCATCGCTTTTAGAATGGCGCTCTTGTTTATTAACAAAATACGACAGACTCATCACTGCAAAGTAGATGAACGGTGAAATGCGTGAGCAATAAAGAAAACCTTATTACTCTAGAGTAATACAGATTAAATGAAGCTCAGGTTTCTGTAAAAAGCCCCTTAGGCCTTCAATGCGCGCAATTAATATTATCTGTATCTAGATATGTGTAGGTCTTCTGGTTGCTTTGAACACCCCCTTCAAAGTCGAATATTCTCTTCCCTGATCCTATCTGCACAGCAAATAAGAGCACAGTTTTGTATCCCATCTTCCTTCCTCCCGCAAGATGGATGGATAAATTTACCCTCTCTTCTACTGAGGAAATCAATTAAATAGAGCCCCCACCACCTAGTCTAGTGTCCTGGAAAAATTGTCTTTTTTCCATAGCCGCTGATCAGTCATGCAGAGTTCCAGAATTATGTGTAGATTACTCCACTTCTTTTGGAATCTTGATTTAGAGTTTGATCGGATGGGTACTCCGTCACAAACATTGTGGATAGCCTGTCTGCCTTACTACAAGTGCTATAGGATATTATCTACTTGTAATAAGGTGGGCAGGACAGCCACCACTTTTGTGACTGAGTAACACATCCACCAAACTATAAATAAGGCCCTTAGGGGCACATGCATCAAGCTATTTTGCCATCGCAAACAGTGCGAATTGCAAAAAAAAGGCTGTTTGCGATCGCAAAATAGCCCTAAGCAATGCATCAACCAAAATCGCAGATTATCTTACTTATTCGCAATTTTTGCGATTACCTATTTTGCAATTCCCAAATTAGGGATTCTGTATTAGCGAATCGCTATTTGGGAATCGCAAAGCTATGCATGAAAAATCGCAAATTGCGAATAAGTGGGGAATCGCAAATTTGCACTCGCACAATACCACAAAATCAAATCAGGTGGTAACCAGGTGAAAACAATCAAATCAGGTGGGAAACATTGGGAAAGTATTTAAACAGGCCCAGAAGGCCTCAGAATGTTTCACAATGGCAGCGCTCTACGTCATGGCGAGGAGGATGAGGCTACGAGCAGCAGCACAGAGAAGAAGGAGGATACAGGAGCACATTTTTAGAGTGTGCGTTACTTTGTTGGGGCAGACAGAGGATGAGATCTATGACAAGTATAGGTTAAGTGCAGACATGATCTATGATCTGATTGCTGAATTAGATCCCCTACTGCAGCGTCAGACTCGCAGGACACATGCCATCCCCATTCATGTGCAGGTCCTATGTCCCCTGCACCTCCTAGCGCCAGGTAGCTTCCAGGGTGTAGTAGCAGCAGCTGGAGGGGTGTCCCAAAGTGCCCTATCGCGCTTTTTCAATTCTTTTCTTGACGCCATGTTGAGCAGGATACACCACCACATTAGCTTTCCATCAACCCCACAGGAATTGCAGCAAACAAAATTAGACTTCTATCAGGTAGCCCAATTTCCCCACGTAATTGGTTGCATTGATGGGGCATATGTAGCCATTTGTCCCCCCTCAGTGAATGAGTACATTTATAGGAACAGAAAATCTTACCATTCACTGAATATCCAAGTCGTCTGCAATTCCAGAAACATCATAACTGACATAGTGGCCCAATTCCCTGGCAGCACACATGACTCATACATATTCAGACACAGTGGCATACACACTCGTCTCCATGGGGGTGAATTTGGCCAAGGATACCTGCTTGATAAACATATGTTACAATGTCTTGCATACTCTCGGCAAATGGTGATACATAGCAGTGAGTAATCTGTTGCTTACTACCCGGTAGGTGACAGCGCATACGCTGTGCGCTCCTACATCCTGACGCCATACCTCAACCCAGGTACCCCAAGTGAGCAGCATTACAATGCAGCATACATCTCCACCCACAACGTCATAGAGCGCACCTTTGGCCTACTAAAAAGTAGGTTCCGCAGCCTCCACAAGACTGGCGGGGCATTGCAGTACCGACCGGATACCTGCTGCAAAATTGTGGCCACTTGTGCCATGTTGCACAACATCGCGACTAGGAGAGGCATACCCCAGGAACTGTCTGACAGCGAGCCTGAGGAAGCAACCAGCCAGGACAACCACCACAAGCAGCAGCTGGGCCGAGCTTAGCAGAGGGGAGACAGAGACATGCAGAAATAACACAGCATTAATTTTAAGGTGGGTAATGATGAGACAAGACACTGCATGGTTTAACTCTAGCAGATGTTTATTAGAAAGAAAATGTGTTAGTGTTAATGCACACATACCAGGTGCAAACTAGCATTGTGACTGTCAAAATTAGACAACATGACATTGGCATGGAACTTGTATGTCAGCCCTGACAAATGCCATGATACTGGTTACCTCACCAGATTTGAGTTTGTCTCTCAACACCACACTACTGTTTGCAGCCACACACTTCCAAACGCCTTTCTGTGGGCTCTGTCACATCCATTGTGGAGCCTTCTGATGCAGAGGTGCTCCTAGTATTGCGCCTCCTGCATATGGTCACTGGTGCCAAGAGACTACTGAGGCTGGAGGCCTCCTCACTCTCCCCTCCACCCAGTTCATTGCAGCCCCCAACTGAAGCAGTTTGTAATTGCTCCACAGCATTAGTGACATGTATGAGTCCCCTGGCCACATCCCCACAGCAATGGGTCATTTCCACCTGCATGCCCACCGCACAACGGGACAGCAGAGCTTTGTTGGTGCTCAGGCGGTTGATGGCTCTAGTGTAGCCATCTAAGCGCCCTAAGAATTGATGATGCCTTTTGTGTTGGGACACCTGGTCTTCCTGCATCACCTTGCATAGCTCATGTATGGCTTCGTTTGTCTGTCTATGTCCTTCCACCACTGCTGGAGTGAGCTCCTTCATGCTGTCCCTCATGTCTGCCATGTTTGTAGCTATTGCACCAAGTTTACCTGCATTAAACGCATGTTCTTGCATTGCAGGCGCTGCACCCTCAACATTTGGCTCGCCAGCCCACCCCAGACATTGGGACTATCATCTTCTGCAGCTCCCATCTGTGCCCTTGACCTGCGCCTCTGGTTGTGGACATTGCTGCGCCGCACCTGTGATTGGGGTCTTGGTGTGGGGTTATGCCCAGCCTGGGATGTCTGTGGGTCAGGTTGGCTCTCCTCCTCTACTTCAAAGGCAGGTAGTGGTGCCACTGTGGTCCTGCGTCTTGTGGGTGCAGGTATTGGGGTTGCTGGGGCCACTTGTGCCTCCTCTCCTGACTGTTGATATATTTTTCTTGGACCGCTGTAATCCACTGAAGCATGCCCTGCCTTAATTCTTATCTGGAGTCCGTTAACCCTGCGTCCTTGCAGGAGTGTGTTTCCTCTTAGGATCTATATAACTTTACAAGTGTTCCATCCTCGGCTCTCTCTTCTATTTTTTGGCGCTTGTCGCCACGGTATCACACTCATCCCATAATTCCTTTCTCTTTCGGATTATGCATGCGGGCAGTTTTGTAGCCTGCTGGATGCCTTGAGGAGTGTCTGACTTCCTCGGCCCCTATGTTTAGTTGTTGATGTCGCAAGCTAATACAGGCTCTTTTATATTATCCATCTGAGGCTTCCTGTCCATCATGGTGCCCGTGGCTATGATCATCTGTTCGCCTCATATCCTCTTTCTAGCTCGGATTGCGCAGGCGGGGAGGAGCGTTTACTTGGTCCTCCCTCGTAAGCCGTCTACTTACGCGCTCCCCTATTTAAACCAGCTGCTAGCCTAACGGCGTTCTCAGCTGTTCTCGTTAGCCGTCGGGTGTTTGCTACGGGTGGCCCAGCCGTCGGACGGTTCCTGCCGCCGTCTATATATACGTATCAGGTAAGTCGACTAGCGTACCCCGTGTGCTTCTGTGCATATGCAGTAGTTATCTATCGGTTTCCAATCTTGGCCAGCTCACTGTATCCTGCTTTCCCCCAAAGGCGTTTACGTGTATGTGCCCAGTTTATTTCGATGAGAGCACATGAGCTGCCTTGTTATTACATTTGGATCTTTTTGATCCATTCTGTATGCTTCCACCCTTTGGGTGCTCTAGTCTATGAGGATTTAGTCACCCTGTTCCTCACGGGAGCTATTGCCATCTGTTACATGGCACTTGTTAACCCTGTTGCAGACTCACCGACGGAGCACGTCCCTGGCAGATCTAGACCAGAGCCCGCCCCGTCTAAAGCTGTTCCCTGCATTTTCTCTTGCCCCGTATTGTCATAGAACTTTAGACGGAGCACGTCTTTTGCAGACTTGGTCTGGAGTCCGCTACGTGTATTGCAGTTTTCTGCCACTTATTTCTCTATTTGTCTTAAAGCCTGTTCATATGTGTGTATTTGTGTCCTTCCAGGCCCTTGCCAAGTGGTTTGCCTGCATTTGAAAGAAACTGCTGTGCCTGTCCTGGCCCTTTACATTATTAAGCATTCATGGCTTCTTTCCGGACCTCTGTGTATTCTATTCCATGAATCTTGGCTCTATCGATGCCATACTCTATGGGAACATTCAGCAGGCCCCTTATTTATCTGGGTAAGCGGCGGCTCACTCTATTGATACATCCATTCAGTGACTGATATGTCTGCTTTGAAACCTCAGTCGTTTGACAGTGAGTCTAAATATTTTTACTTTATCCTATAGGTCCCAGTGTGGAGCCCATGTTTCATTGTTCTTTGCTTTCCATGATCCTGTGGTTTTTTCTTGGTTATCTGTCCCAGGTATTTCTCGCCCACCGGGGCGTCTTTAATTTAGTAGCCCTGTTATTTCTTTGACTTACCTGGTCACTGGTATCACGATCTGGTCGAGTATGTTTTTTCACTGGTCTAATGTTTTCTTTTCCTCTATTGGCACGTTTGTATCTCACATTGGTGTTTTGGTGAACCCTATGTACTAGCTGGTGACTAGACTGGCGATTTATATTTTCTTTTATGTCTGTCTAGTGTGCACGCCCCTTTGTTTTAAAAAAATTTTTTATCCGTTTATCTAATTATCCTAACTTGTGCCTTCCCTCTTATTATGAGTAACAGCAGGGGATGTTCTGCAGGTTGACACCCCTACGTACCACAGTGTACCATATACTGTATGTTTATGTTATATTTGTTGTTCCTCTAGGCGCATCTCACCTTGTGTCTCGCACATGATCAGCTCGCCCTGAAGAAGGTGTGACCCATAGTTGGGTTAGACACCGAAACGAGCGTCGGCGCTGGAGCTTTATGTGTCTCCCTTGTTTCTACCTTCCCTCCTGAGAAGAAACCGGATTATGAACTGCATTACTGATTGAGGAATTGACTTCCTGATGTCTACTGTTATTTAATTCATTTGTTTTGTATTACTAAACCTTACGTGTTCTCTTTTTATTTATGGGAGGTTTGTTGTTATTGTCCAAGAATGTGCATTGTTACTTAATGAATCCTGATGTGATGGGATGTATGAGTATGTCTGGGTATGTGTTTTGTTTGTTTTGGTTTGAAAGATTGTGTGTGTGCGATGCAGGATGCGCTTAGAGTTTTTTATATTTATGGTTATTATGTCTTTTTACAATTTTGATAAAATAATATAAATAAATGTGATATTTGCATCATACAATGTATTCTGCATTATAATTGGGAAGGCCAGTGTTTTAGGAGTGGTTTAGTATATCAGTGACTTCTAGCACCTTCTAAAAGAATTTACAGGCAGAGAGGTTTTTTCTTTACTGCAATTTGTCCTCTCCTGACTGTGCCTGAGTCTCCAGGGTGTCATGGACTTCACTTTCCTCTGACTCCTGCGCAGCTGCAGCTGTGATGTTAAACAGTCTAAGTTTAGTTTTGTTTTTTGGACATGTATGTCACATTGTGCATTGTTTTGTTTCATTGAATTAGATAATAACACACAGTGTCTAGATGTTTCATTTGCTTGTTGCAGAGGTGTCTATCTCCGTCATTCCAACTACAGCTTCAGGCTGAAGTGTGGACTCCACAAGGTCCTCCAGGGGTGTATTTGCAGTTTGGGTCGAAGGTCCTCCTCCAGTCTTCTTGGCCTCCGTAAGCCTGGCAGCAACCCTTTCCTTTGCACGGCTCCGCAGGTCATACCAGCGCTTGCGCAGATCTTCTATCGTGCGCTGTGTGACCCCCACTGCGTTTACTCTGGATTGTATTCCAAGCCAGATTTTGCGTTTCTCTGATTCAGGGACCTGGAGTGACTGCTTCCCAAAGACGTTCTCATGCCTCCTCACAACTTCCTCAATGAAGACTTCAAGCTCCTTCTCGCTGAACTTCAGCGTCCTCTTACGCCGTGCTGACTTCTCCTCAGTTGTTCCAGAAGCCATGCTGATGTCCTTGCACAGGGTTAAATCTCCCAAAATGGTTCCTTCTGTTGTGCTCCTGCAGTCTGCCTCCTCCTCTTTGCCTCTCAGTGCACAGGTTTCAGCATGGGCTGCATCACTTCCTGGTTGTGATGTCATCATGCTGCATCGGAAATACTGAATCGCTTCTTGCGGTTCGGTAATAGCGGATTCGCAATTTTTCGATTCGGTAATAGGCAATCGCAAATAGCGATTGTGATTATTCCCGATTCGCTAAAATTTAGCGATTTTCTTGATGCATTGCTCTTTGCGATTACCAAATAGCGATTCCTTAAAATTCGCCATTTAGGAATCGCAAAATTAAACTTTGATGCACGTGCCCATAAGTGTTTACTGGCAGGAGCTAAGAGACATGTGAACATTCAGACCGACCCTATTCCGTTAAGGTCCCTTACTCAGCATTACATTACATAATATACAATGTAGTTATTCTTCATGCCAAAGTATTTGTTGCGTTAAGGCACCTTTTGCAGAAAAACATGGACAGCCTGAAACTCACAGGGTATGAACTGAGGGGCATATTTATAAGCCCCCCAATCAACACCGTATTATCAACATTATCTGTATTATGGCCCCAGGACTTTTCCATCCTCTCACTGGAACCTGCTATTTCCATTAACAAGAGTGTAATATTAATCAAATATCACCTGAAACAGACCTCTGAAAGGGCATGTAGAGTGTGGGCAAAGCAAATTGAAAATGGTTAATTTTGTCTGGGCCGCAGGCTCATGATGTAAGAATTGTGGTGTCACGGGACGGGAGGGGGGCAGATAAAATCGCAAGGTGGGCCTGTCCACCTTTGCGAAGCACCTTTCCTTCAATTGAAAGCAACATATCATCTTCAGAAGGCTGTAAAAACTTGCGTCTTTGGCATCTGGCGTGCAATGTCCCACGCGCGTTAATGGCGCTGTCAGCCCCTGCCCAACCTCTGTCATGACGCTTGCAACGCGTGGCGTTAAGCGTCTCACAAATCATATGGAAATGAGAGCAGCCTGCCTGATGCTTGCGGGAAGACAGGAGGACGGCTGTGGGTGGGAGGGACGGGCCGGCCGTGCGCAAGTGACACTCGCATCATAAGAACGAGCGCGGTTACTCACACCTATTAAGTTCTGCCTGCAGGAAATACATGACGGGTGAAAGGTTTACACTAGGGGCAGAAAGTGTCCACCGGATGACGAAATGACCTGTAATTTACGAGACACGTGTATATTATATTTGGCTTCGGCGGAATAGAGAACTGTCTGCAGGAATAATATATTCCTTGGGTGAGGTCGAGAACTCTCTAATTCTCATCTGAATCACAGAGGGGCTTGCTTATGGCTGTTGTAGTTCTCGCACAATTCATGATTTAAGCAGAATGTCAATATTTTATGAAACACTTGGGTCAACTTTCAGATTCATGAGTGGAAAAATGTAGAAAATCTCAGGGCGATTCGGTGAATTCAAAACACAAGGTGCTGCGAACAACCCAGAGGGGCTTCTTGGTGAAAGTGGCACAGCTGATGGGAAACTCTTAAAAAGATGCTCATTTGTGCTCCTTCGGAAAAGGGGCAGTCTGAGTGCAGGGTGGATGCTGGGAGGGGTGCAGCTCACAACTGGGGGCTCTTCTGAGAAAGTAGACCCTCTTCAGTGGCCCTCTAAGCTTCGGTGATCTGTAGCTGTTAGTGGTTTAAAGAAACACTGGAATGAATTGAAAAATACTGATTGCAGGAACAAAACCTGCTGCCACTACTACAATGTGCAGGCACACAACTAATGTGCAGGTTGAAATCTTAAGTCAAAATAGTGATGAAGCCAGAACTCTAGCAAAAATGAAACATAAACTTGTGGAAACTCAAACAGCTAATGTGACTAATAGATCTAATCATAGCTAATGAAAAAAGTGAAGAATGAACTAGTGTTAGTAGTTTGCTGTTACACCTGAGCCTTGCCCTACTAGGGCAGTGTTGGACTTGGCCTTTTTTGCAGGGTCATCCCTGAACTTTTTGCCTTCCTCCTAGTCTTTTTTCTGACCTGTTGTTGGTGGTTTTAGGACTCTGGGCACTTTAGCACTGCTGTCCAGTGTAAAGTGCGTGTGCTCTCTGTGGTAAAACGTGGTAAGATTGGTCTACACCTGTTTGGCATATTTAATTTACCTGTCAGTCCCTTGTAAAGTGGTATCTCAGATACCCAGGGCCAGTAAATTAAATGCTACTGATGGGCTTGCAGCGCTGCTTGCGCCACCCACCAAAGTAGCCTTTCAAACCTGTCTCAGGCCTCTGCCATTGCAGGGCCTGCGCGCGCAGTTTACTGCCGCTGTGACGTGGCA
This sequence comes from Calotriton arnoldi, assembly GCA_963921515.1. Taxonomy (NCBI): domain Eukaryota; kingdom Metazoa; phylum Chordata; class Amphibia; order Caudata; family Salamandridae; genus Calotriton; species Calotriton arnoldi. Next base: position 1,960,275 of record CAWUFW010001680.1, on the reverse strand, counting down.
CATAAAGTGGGTGCCACGTCTGTGACCCCCCTTTTACTACATATCAGTCACCCCTAAGGTAGGCCCTAGCTAGCCCTATGGGCAGGGTGCGCTGTAGGTAAAAGGTAGGACATGTACCATAACTGTGTGACATGTCCTGGTAGTGACAAACAGCCATTTTGGTTTCTCACTACTGTGAGGCTGCCCTCTCATAGGAATGCATTGGGGATTCCCTGATAAGTGTTTCAGTGGTAATTTCTGATATGAGAGGAGCAGCGTGGTCAAGTTTGGTATGTTTGGAATAGTAATAATAAATGCTGCGTAATGGTATGCACAGATTTATTATCACTATTTTAGAAATGCCACTTTTAGAAGTTGGCAATTCTGTGTGCTATGTGTCTTTGTGCCTGCCTGATGTGTATTGCATGTCTGGCTCTGGAGTGACAGCGGCTGGTGAGTTGCAGTGGCTCCAGAGGGGCTGGGTGAGTCAGTGCTAGGCTGAATGCATTTGGAGTAGTGGGAGGAGTAGTCCCTGACCCTGAATAGGTCTGTGCCTGCCTTCTACAATGCTGGCTCCGCCACCCTTGTGGTGTGTCTGGGGCCAGAGCCTAACCTAACAATGAGGGTGTTTGAGCACTGTATACAAATGTTGGAGTGCCCCCCAGAACTAGTTTGGACCGGGCGCAGAGCCCTAAGAACAAAAAAAAATGTGGTATAAATATTGGGGCTGTGACCCCATGAAAAGGGCTGCTTGGTACCGGCTTGGAGCTGAAGGACTGCTGGGCAAGGAGGAAACGCCGTGGGACCCAGCTGCTGTCTCCTGGGGGTCCCTACGTGCTGGCCTGCCTGTGCCCAGCTCTGCCCTGATGTGAGGGGTGAATGGACCTGCAGTAGGCTGCTCCTGTGTGGAGCACCAGAAGGACTGGACTGTCCTCCTTCCTGGTTATATAAAAAGAAGTGTGTGGAGTGCTCAAGGGTGCTCCCCGTCAGTTCTACGACCTGTGGGCGAAGGCACGTGTGAAGCTCTGTTGTTTTTATTAATGTGCCGCCCTTGCCTGTGGCTATTGAGGGACAGGAGAGGGGAGCTGAGACAGGAGAAGTGCTCCCCCTCTCCCTGGCGGCCGGTCTCTGTTTTCCCGCGGTGTGCGCAGCTGGGGCTCTGCTGAGTGGCCCCGGGCTGCATGAGGTCACGACGAAGCTGGAGGCAGCAGGCGAAAGTCAGGCTGGACGAACCTGACCTGGGGCGAGGCCGGCAGAAGAGACGGAGCCTCGCGGGCTTTTGGCCGCCTCAGCAAAGAAGTGAGGCGAGACAGTGCCTGACGGTGGGCGGGGCTCCCCAGGAAGAGGAGAGCCCCGTGTGTTGCTGGAGTAGTTGGAGAAACCCTGACAGGGTCCGACGTCGCTTGTGGGTGGGGCCCTAGTGCAGAGAAGGAGCCAGAGCCTTGCGGGCTCCACTTCACGACTTCCCGCCTCCCGGTGCCTGGAGGAGAGCCGAGGAGGGCAGACAAGCCCAGAGGGGCACGCAGCCGCCAGGTCAGTGGGAGTGGGCAGACTGGAGAATCCCCCGGGTGGAGTTTCCGATTGGGCCCACCGTTGCCAGCCAGACCATTGGAGGGGGCATTGAGCTGCCTTTTGGGGGCATCGCGGGGCTGCCTCAAATCTAGGGTGGGATCAAGATCCCGGCCCCACTCAGAGCCATAACCCGAGACCGGGAGAGGTCTCCTACGCGGGCAGCTGCCGATTTTGGTACACTGTTGGGGGCTTTTCTTTTGTGTTGATTGTTCCTGTGAGCCCAGATGGGGCCCCGAGTTCCACAATACCGCATTTCCTGTAGTAGGAGGGCAAGTGGCCCAAGAACCTACGCAGGGAAAAGACAGTTGCCTTTGCAGAAATAGTGGTATACCTAAGATGGGCATGATACATTTATGTCTGCACGCTACTAGTGGGTACTAAGGTGCACTGCTGATGTTTTGCCTAAAATGCTAAGCTGAGTCCTGTTATGATGGTCTTGCCTCATGCTGCGTGCTAAGTGCATGGTTACCTGTAATTACTGGTTGTTTTCACCAACTGTGACGTGATGGTTCTGACAGTGGCCCGATTGGCCCTGTTCTGTATATAATCCCATGTAAAGTATAACCTAGTGCCAGGTGGCACAGTGTACATTCGTGATTATGATCTAATGTGGTTTATGAGTAATACAAAGGCTATTTTTGATATAACCTTGTGTGGCGTTTTTTTTGTGGTATGCCTAGTGTGTAGCTGCTGTGTGTGTGTGTTGCGCAAACGCTTTACACATTGCCTCTGGGATAAGCCTGACTGCTCGTGCCAAGCTACCAAGGGGGTGAGCAGGGGTTATCTTCGGTGTGTAGCTCCCTTGCCCTGACTAGAGTGGTGGTTTCTGCCTGGCTTAGGCGCATGCCCTAGCCAATCAGAAATCCCATTTCTAACATTGGTTGTCACCTGTAAGGATAGGACTTGCGTTTGCGCAGTACCACAGCGACAACTGGTTGCACTACAAACTCTACAATTTTAGACTAATCACATGTTTGGGGATTTTTTCTCCTGATTATTTTTTTCTCCTCAAAGTGTCATTTTTGAATTGTGTTTTTCTGCTCTTCTAAAATTTTGGTGACACCCCTAAAGTGGCAGTCATGTCTCACCTCGGTGATCCAGCAGTTATTGTGACAGAAAGTGCATTTAATGTAAAGAAGTTGCGTAAATATACTGTGAAGGACTTAAAGAGGTTCTGTCAGGATCTTGGGTGTCAAGTGAGGAGGTCTGCCCAGAAGGCGGAACTGCAGGAGGCCGTGTTGGCCTGTTGGAAATCCAAAAACCGGGTGGGGGAGGAGTCTGGGAAGGAGGACCCCGAGATCTGTGAGGTCTCTGAGAGGGAGGGTCCCCGACCAGCACCCCTAGAGGGCAGTGGCCCTGGAGAGTTTGAGCAGGAGAGAGAAAATGACAGGGCAGGGACGCCAGTAGATAGTGGGGACCCCGTAGAGAGGGAGTCCCTTGCTGGGTCCAGTGCCAGGGACAGTGCCCCATCCCTTTCCCTGTCCCCAGAGGAGTGGTTGGATAGGAGGGAAGAAAGGGAGCATCAGCTGGCGTTGGAAAGGCTCAGGTTGGAGCTAGCGCAGCTGGGTCTGGAGGAGAAAAAGCTAGAGACTGAAAGGGTCTTAGCGCAGCAGAGGATGGCGGAGGCAGAGAGGGCCTTCGCCAGGGAAAAGCTAGCTCTTGAGGATGTGTCCCCTGAGTGTAGTTTTAGTGGTCTGGATTCACCAGTGAGGGTGGGGTCCAGTGGTGGCAGCAATATGGAGTCCAGTGCAGGAAGTCCCACTCCCAGACTCCAAAGTATGGTACCTAGTTCCCAGGAAGAGGGTGTCACACCTGAATGGTATAGGTTGAGGTTCAGGGGCAGTAGGAAACTGTCTCACCAGTCTTGGGGGGAGTTTGTGGATGAATGTTGTGATACACTGGAAGGTTGGGTGATGGGTAGCACGGCAAACAATTTTGAAGGGCTGTTCAATCTGATTGTCAGAGAGCACATGTTCCGTTGTTGTTTTCCAGGGTTACGCCAACACCTGTTGGAGTGTGAGTTTTCTGATCCCAGGGAGCTTGCACGGGAGGCAGACCTCTGGGTGAGTGCCAGAGGGTCTGAGGAGGCATTGGGGAGTGACCCTAAGATTAGTGGCTCGGGTATTTCCCAGCCCAGGGTGGTGGGAAAGGTTCTTAGTAGCCCAGATAGGTCCCGGTGTAGTGGGAGGGGTGTAGGGACTCACGTCCTGTCTCTGCGGAGAAGGAGTGAAAATGGGATGCGTCCCAAGGTGCCCGAAACCCAGTCTCAGGGCCTGGAGTGTTCCCTAAGGGAACACCAAGTGGGGAGCCTAGGCTGTACTGGTAGGCCATCCGTTGAGGGGGATCTCCTAGTGTCAGAAGAACGTGGAGCATCTGTAAGCAGAGCTCCATCAGTTCTGGTGTCTGGCGGTGCCACTCCTAAGTGGAGGGTGCAGAAGTCCAGATGGAGGGGTGAGAGGGGGATGCGTTCCCCAGTGGGAGAACCAGTGGGTCAGGGGCCAGCCATAAGGGCTGAGCCTCCTAGAAGTGACCATGGTGACACCACTTCTGTCCTGGGGGGTCTTCGCGCGCTGTCAGATGGACAGGGGTCGGGATATCATCACCAGGCAGACTGTCACGCAACACAGGAGTTATGTGTTACCCTTGGGGGGGGGCATGCGTGCTCCCCAGGAAGTCCTGGTGTGCCAGGCGGGTGCTCAGCCACAGGGTTTAGTCCCTGGGCTGGGAGGACAGGTTCAGGTTCTGCCTGACCTGGAGGGAAGGACATCTGTAAGCAGTGTCCTGACTGGTTTGTCTTCTAGGGGTACCACTCCAGGTGGGAGGGTGCAGAACTCTGGAAGGGGGTGCAGAGGGAGGGAGTCCTCGCCTCTGACCCCGGTTCAACCTGAGGGTTTAGATCCTAGGTTGGGAGACCAGTTGCAGGTGATAGGTCCTGAACTGGTGGGAGAATTGTGTAGGAGGGCTGATTTCAGCGTCCTGACAGTTTTTGGCTCTGGGTTTGCTTCTCCTGGGAGGAGAGTGCGGGACCCTAGAAGGAGAGGTATGGGGAGGAGAGCCTCGCCCGTGACCTCTGGTCAGCCTGAGGGTGCGGACCCTAGGTTGGAGGATCAGTGGCAGTTTAGAACTGCACTGATGAGAGGAAGAGTGGAGAATGGATACTATGTACCAGGGGTTACTGCCCCCCACTCTGTGAGATGGCAAGGACCAGAGACATCTGGATGGCCTAGGTCCTGGTCCTGGTTGCGGACAGCTAGAGAGTACCAGTGGGGTAGCTTAGTTGGTCCTGGGAGCCTTGACAGAGGGAACCACATGGGTTCAGATTGGCGTAGAACTGGAGTGTGCCCCTGCAGTTGCGGGCCTGCGTCCGTATTCTATCGCCCCAAGCAGGGAAGCCCATGAAGGTAATGATTGGTCTACCCTGGCTTTTAGCTGGAAGGGGGTTGTGTTGTACTTGGCCCTTTTTGCAGGGTCATCCCTGAACTTTTTGCCTTCCTCCTAGTCTTTTTTCTGACCTGGTGTTGGTGGTTTTAGGACTCTGGGCACTTTAGCACTGCTGTCCAGTGTAAAGTGCGTGTGCTCTCTGTGGTAAAACGTGGTAAGATTGGTCTACATCTGTTTGGCATATTTAATTTACCTGTCAGTCCCTTGTAAAGTGGTATCTCAGATACCCAGGGCCAGTAAATTAAATGCTACTGGTGGGCTTGCAGCGCTGCTTGCGCCACCCACCAAAGTAGCCTTTCAAACCTGTCTCAGGCCTCTGCCATTGGAGGGCCTGCGCGCGCAGTTTACTGCCGCTGTAACGTGGCACATAAAGTGGGTGCCATGTCTGTGACCCCCCTTTTACTACATATCAGTCACCCCTAAGGTAGGCCCTAGCTAGCCCTATGGGCAGGGTGCGCTGTAGGTAAAAGGTAGGACATGTACCTTAACTGTGTGACATGTCCTGGTAGTGACAAACAGCCATTTTGGTTTCTCACTACTGTGAGGCTGTCCTCTCATAGGAATGCATTGGGAATTCCCTGATAAGTGTTTCAGTGGTAATTTCTGATATGAGAGGAGCAGCGTGGTCAAGTTTGGCATGTTTGGAATAGTAATAATAAATGCTGCGTAATGGTATGCGCAGATTTATTATCACTATTTTAGAAATGCCACTTTTAGAAGTTGGCATTTCTGTGTGCTATGTGTCTTTGTGCCTGCCTGATGTGTATTGCATGTCTGGCTCTGGAGTGACAGGGGCTGGCGAGCTGCAGTGGCTCCAGAGGGGCTGGGTGAGTCAGCGGTACGCTCAATAGGCAGATCTGCATTTGGAGTAGTGGGAGGAGTAGTCCCTGATACTGAATAGGTCTGTGCCTGCCTTGTAAAATGCTGGCTCCGCCCCCCTGTGGTGTGTCTGGGGCCAGAGCCTAACCTAACATTAAGGGTGTTTGAGCACTGTATACAAATGTTGGAGTTGCCCCCCAGAACTGGTTTGGACCGGGGGCAGAGCCCTAAGAGCAAAGACAAATGTGGTATAAATATTGGGGCTGTGACCCCATGAAAAGGGCTGCTTGGTACCGGCTTGGAGCTGAAGGGCTGCTGGGCAAGGAGGAACTGCCGTGGGACCCAGCTGCTGTCTCCTGGGGGTCCCTATGTGCTGGCCTGCCTGTGCCCAGCTCTGCCCTGATGTGAGGGGTGAATGGACCTGCAGGAGGCTACTCCTGTGTGGAGCACCAGAAGGACTGTACTGTCCTCCTTCCTGGTTATTTACAAGAAGTGTGTGGAGTGCTCAAGGGTGCTCCCCTGTCAGTTCTACGACCTGTGGGCGAAGGCACGTGTGAAGCACTGTTGTTTTTATTAATGTGCCGCCCTTGCCTGTGGCTATTGAGGGACAGGAGTGCGGAGCTGAGACAGGAGAAGTGCTCCCCCTTTACCTGGCAGCCGGTCACTGTTTTCCCACGGTGTGCGCAGCCGGGGCTCTGCTGAGTGGCCCGAGCTGCAGGAGGTCACGACGAAGCTGGAGGCAGCAGGCGGAAGTCAGGCGGGATGAACCTGACCTGGGGCGTGGCTGCCAGGAGAGACGGAGCCTCGCGGGCTTTTGGCCGCCTCAGCAAGGAAGTCAGGCGAGACGGTGCCTGACGGTGGGCAGGGCTCCCCAGGAAGAGGAGAGCCCCGTGTGTTGCTGGAGTAGTGGGAGAAGCCCTGACAGGGTCCGACGTCGCTTGTGGGCGGGGCCCCGGTGCCGAGAAGGAGCCGGAGCCTTGCGGGCTCCACTTCACGACTTCTCGCCTCCCGGCGCCTGGAGGAGAGCCGAGGAGGGCAGACAAGCCCAGAGGGGCGCCAGCCGCCAGGTCAGTGGGAGAGGGCAGACTGGAGAATCCCCCGGGTGGAGTTTCCGATCTGGCCCACCGTTGCCAGCCAGACCATTGGAGGGGGCATTGCGCTGCCTTTTGGGGGCATCGCGGGGCTGCCTCAAATCTAGGGTGGGATCAAGATCCCGGCCCCAATCAGAGCCATAACCCGAGACCGGGAGAGGTCTCCTACGTGGGCAGCTGCCGATTTTGGTACACTGTTGGGGGCTTTTCTTTTGTGTTGATTGTTCCTGTGAGCCCAGATGGGGCCCCGAATTCCACAATACCACATTTCCTGTGGTAGGAGGGCAAGTGGCCCAAGAACCTACGCAGGGAAAAGACAGTTGCCTTTGCAGAAATGGTGGTATACCTAAGGTGGGCATGATGCATTTATGTGTGCACGCTACTAGTGGGTATTAAGGTGCACTGCTGATGTTTTGCCTAAAATGCTATGCTGAGTCCTGTTATGATGGTCTTGCCTCATGCTGCGTGCTAAGTGCATGGTTACCAGTAATTACTGGTTGTTTTCACCAACTGTGATGTGATGGTTCTGACAGTGGCCCGATTGGCCCTGTTCTGTATATAATCCCCTGTAAAGTACACCCTAGTGGCAGGTGGCACAGTGTACATTCGTGATTATGATCTAATCTGGGTTATGAGTAATACAAAGGCTATTTTTGATATAACCTTGTGTGGAGTTTCTTTTGTGGTGTGCCTAGTGTGTCGCTGCTGTGTGTGTGTGTAGCGCGAACGCTTTACACATTACCTCTGGGATAAGCCTGACTGCTCGTGCCAAGCTACCAAGGGGGTGAACATGGGCTATCTTCGGTGTGTAACTCCCTTGCCCTGACTAGAGTGGTGGTTTCTGCCTTGCTTAGGCGCATGCCCTAGCCAACCAGAAATCCCATTTCTAACAGGCAGTAGAAGTGGAAGTGCTCTGCGGTTGTCGTGTAAAACAACATGCAATAGAAAAATCAATTATTAGAAGCTGAAGACATACACAATTACATTAATTTTGTTAGAAAAGTTAGTTAGTCATTTACATTGGAAATATTTTTGTTCATGCTTTATTTATGTAACTAAAGCAATGGGGTATTTTTGTGTTAACAATGACTTTACATTGTATTCCTTCTTTATATATATACAAAAAAACATTAATTAAACTTTTCAATTCAAAATTATGTGTTTGTTTATATTACCTCAAAAGTAGCTGCTTGTCACATCAGTACTGCATGCACATCCGCCAGCAGCTCTGGGAGCATCTTGTCCTGGGATGAAGGTCTAAGCGATTTTCATCTTCTTTGTCTCAATCATCAGAAACTATTTTGCTGCCATGCATTTCTTTATGGCAAACTTGTGCAACAAAGTACATGTGGCTATATTATTGCAACATCTTGTAGGATCATACACCAGTGCACCTCAACTCTTAGGCAAACATTGAAACCTCCCTTTCAGCAAACAAATGCCATTTCTATTACAGATCGTGTTTTCTTGTCTGCATGATTGTACCTCCTCTCTGTTCCGGTGTTTGTGCATTAAAGTATGGTGTTAGTATTCAAGTATGTAAAGAACATACATTGTGTCCTGTAAAAATATACATATACTTTATAATCTGTAATAACATAACTTCTTTATGATACACTTTATCGTTACTGTTAGAAACGGGTTTTTGGTTGGCTAGGGTACGCACCTAAGCCAGGCATAACCCACCACTCTAGTCAGGATAAGGGAGTTACACACACAAGATAACCCCTAGTCACACCCTTGGTAGCTTGGCAGAGCAGTAAGGCAATGTGTAAAGCATTTGCGCAACACACACACACACCAGTGAAACACTAGGCAAACCACAAAAAGAGACTCCACACAAGGCTATAAAAAAATATCACTGTATTATATGTAAGACACATTAGACCAGTCACATAAATCAATAATCATCTTGCCAACTAGGCAATAGTCACTACATTACATAGGTCATAAAGCGCTTTACAGTATATGACAAATACATTAGCCCACACTGACAAATCACAATTGACTTGCCAACCAGGCAAGTGGTACGGGTAAAACAGTGAAAACCTTCCTAAAGTATACTTCCAGGAACTGCGTTTTCATAAAGGCAGTCCCCCTCCTCACCCCGAGGCTGCTCCGGCTCCAAGTAAATGTTCTGCCGGTTTCTGCAGAGCAGGCAACTGGTGTGAAGTACCCCAGTGAAATATGGCGAATAACAATGCCAAGGGTTTCTACCTCTGAGACCAGCACCTCAATGCGAGCCGCTCGCGAGTACACCGTCCTGGTATACTCGCGTTGATCAGCATAGTCGATCTTACTTGAAAATGCGGATTGAAAATGGCCGATATGCCCAATGCCCCAGACGGACCCCTTAGGGTGCCCGAGGCGGGAGACGCGAGGTGCTGTCTCCTTCCAGCAGAGCGCGGCCCTGCGGTCCTGTGCGGCTGGGGCAGCGGGGGGGGTGCTCTGGCTTTGGACCCTATGCAGCGCCGACCGCACCGGAGACTCTTTGTGGTGCCTGCTGGTGGCCCAGACCGCGCTGGCTAACCCCTGCTGACACTGCGCTGACTTTGGTTCCTCAGCAGTGCCGACCGCACCGGAGACTCATTGTTGTGTCTGCAGGCGGCTCAGACCACGCTGGCTTCGATTCCTTGGGAGGTGGCTGGGCAACACCAGTAACTCCAGCGGTGTGTTGGTGGGAACCTTTGAGGACTCCTTCCTGCTGGCTGCACCATTACTTGGTGAGTCCTCAACCGGCTCCTGCAGCGGGTGGGGCTCAGTATAGAGCCCGGGCAGCGTTTGCAAGAAACAAAAGAACCAGCAGCACCAGTTTTTTAGCGTCTAAGGCCCCAGATAATGAGCCCAGTTAATACACACAGGAGACTTCCCTCACACAGAGCACAGAGAGGCTTTCAGGGATTAACGCCTCAAGTAATCCTTGTAGATCTGGCAAGCAAAAGTGGAAACTTTGATGTCCCTGAGTTTCCTAGAACAGGAGGCCAGCACACACAGGCCCTTGGAGAGTTGTTCACAAGCAGGATAACACAGCAGGGCAAAAAGAGTAAGTCCTTTTCCTCCACCATAGACAGAAGCAGCAACTGCAGCCCAACCCACCCCTCACACAGAAAAGGCAGCGCTCCTCACACAGTCCTTCCGCTCTATTTCGTCGCAGGGTCCTCTTATTCCTTGAAGTAATCTAATTATCTGGCGTTTAAGGTCCACTACTTATACTCCATTTTGTCTTCGTTCTCTTTGTGGCAAGGTTCTCTGAACTCAGTCCAAACCAGTCCTGGCCTCCTTGGTCCAGCATGACCACAGGGGGTGGAGACAGCATTGTGAAATAAAGACACAGCCTATTCAGGTGCAAGTGAAACTCCTCCCACCACTCTAAATGCAGACTATCTCTATTCAGCCTAGCGACGAGTCACCCAGGCAAGGCAGGGCACACCTCAACCCCCCCAGTGACTGTCTAGAGTGAATGCACAACCCCAGCTCCTGTCACTCCAAACCCAGACAGGGAATACACAACAGGCAAAGGCACACAGGATGGTTAAACAAGAAAGTGTGCACTTTCTAAAAGTGGCACTTTCATACACAGGAGTTACAAAACACCTTTTCTAAAAGGTGCGTAATTACATTCTGAGATCAGAGTCCCTAAACTAAATTTTTCTATCTTGTCCCAATGGAAAGTTATACTTGAAAGATGTTACAAAGCAACTCCCATGTTAGCCTATGGGACAGATAGCCTTTCAATAGTGAAAAATGAAATTGGCAGTATTTCACTATCAGGACATGTAACACACACCAGTACATGTCCTACCTTTCACATACACTGCACCCTGCCCAGGGGGGTACCTTGGGCCTACCTGAGGGGTGCCTTACATGTATGGGAAGGGAAAGTTTGTGCCCAGCAACTGGCTGCACTTGCCAGGGCAACATGGCAGTTTTAGAACTGCCCTTGCAGACACTGCAGTGGCAGGTCTGAGGTATATTTACAGGGCTACTCATGTGGGTGGCACAATCAGTGCTGCAGGCCCACTAGTAGCATTTGATCTACAGGCCCTGGGCACACAAAGCGTACTGTCCTAGAGGCTTAACAGTAAATCAAATATGCCAATCATGGATAACCAATCAGATTAATAATTTATCCAGGGAGCATATGCACTTTGACACTGGTCAGCAGTGTCAAAGTGCCCAAAGAATCTAAACCAGCAAAACAAAAATCCATTACACAGTCAAAAATTACAGGAGATAGAAGCAAAAAGTCAGGGAAACCACACCAAGGATGCCAGGTCTAACAGTTACCAAACAACCAGCCATTGCCAAGATGTTGTGTAGCTAGATAGTTATATAGAGCACAATGTCTCACATGCATTGGAGAAACCTAAGGTCTCACCTGTGAGAGTTATCGGCCATGGCAATAATTTGTGGCCATGCTGTACAGCAGTCCTGCTGCTGTGCAGCATGGATAAAACTACTTTTAAAAAAGCTTTATGATGCATCCAGTGTTAATGCTCTTTTTGAACGCATTAGCATTGGCTGAGTCAAAGCACTTTTTAAAATTTGATTATTATTTTTAGCAGTGCACGCTCCCATCCCCTCTTGACTGACTTCTTCTCCTGCCCATGTCCTTTTTGTCCGGCCTACCTCTCTCTATGATGCCTCACCCCCCACCCCAGTGGTCAGGAGGGTTTGTGGCAAACACACAGACAATGTAGGATGGGAGGGAGTGTCAGAAGCAAGCACTTGGACAACGAAGTGTGGGTGGGAAGGGCAGGAGCAAATGCACAGTCAACGGAGGATGGCCAAGCACAGGGACAAAGACCTGGACAATGGAGGGTGGACGGGAGGGGCTGGGAAGCACAAGGGCAAGCACACGGGCAACAGAGGATGAGCAAGAGGGGCTGGGGCAGCACTCAAAAACAGAGAGTAGGAGGGAGTGGAATGAGTGAGCAACACAGAAGGGGAGGAGTACGTGAGGGAGACAGCTGGAAAACACAAAGACACTCTGATAGAGCGCTTCAACAAAAATAAAAATGTAGCACCTGGAAACGAAGCAGTGGAAGGACACAGTAATGCGTCCATGCTCCTCCAAGTAAGAGACAATCACAAGAAGAGGAAGGAAGCCTACAAATCTGATTAATAAGACACAAGCAAATGAGAGTGACAATGAAGCCAACGAACAGTAAGTAATGGGCGGCATCCAAGCCAACTGCAAAGTAATTAGAGGCCTTGCAAAAGAAAGTGCAACCTAAAAATGAAGGAGTCATATGTACTTCCTGGAATAAGTGCAATAAGGTTTGCTGACAAAACATCAACTCTCAAAATATCTCCATACAAAAATATCGTGACCAAAATATCGATGTCAAAACTAACGTCATCCTATACTTATAATGGTAAGTACAAAAATATTTAAAAAATATTGATGTAATTAATAATATTTTAATAAATATCGTTTTTTAAATATATATATAAAATAAAATAGTAAATATTAAATATATTAAACAGTAACATTAATTAAAAAATAGATTTCATATATATTTTAACAAATATACCAAATAAACTTAATTTTAAAAAAGTTAAACACATATATAATAATCAATATATATTTACATACATCTACTTAAAAACAAATATTAAACTAATAATTGTAATGTATATTATAATTTCAAAATAATGTAAAAATATAACAAATACATATAAATATATACATATACCAATAACAAAATCTTTAAGAAACAAACTTTTCTAATTAAATTAAAAGATTAAACAATGTAAAATTCATTAAATTTAGTAGAATTACTGTACATGTTAAAAACATAAATAATTAAAAATATTGTAATTTTAAATAAACAAAAACATAATAATATAAATTATAACAATATAAAATATAAAATGTAATACATATACTGTTCCCACTACAATTTATACAAAACTACGCAACCTATTATAGTAAATATATCCAAAATGTACAGCTCCCACTTCACACGACGCAAAAATAATAAAACTGGGTAAAATTTACAAATCTCCCTCCAATAAGTGCAACAGTAGTAAAAGTGTTGGATTACGGATAGATAATATTTACTATACCCATTCGAGCCACTACAACAGTAGGGAAACTGTTGTAGTGCGGAGGGCTAAGGTTTACTATTCACGCTCCAATCAGTGCAACAGTAGGGAAAGTGTTGGATTGCGGAGGGGTAAAATGTACTATTCCCACTCCAATGAGTATAACCGTAGGGAAAGTGTTGGATTGCGGAGGTGTAAATTTACTATTCCCACTCCAGTCAGTACAACAGTAGGAAAAGTGTTTGTTCAATTAAATTCAATTCAATTCAATATCTTTATTCGGTATGATAAAAATAGACCATAAAAGCACATAAAATCTAATACAAATCCATAATAAGTCAGTAGTATAAGCACAAATTTACATTAAAATAAAAACAATTAAAAATGTGATCACACTAATTAAGTTAATTCACCAATGTCATCATATGTACAAGTTAAAAAGAACAGAAAGACAATTTTCCATAAAATGTTTTTTAACATCACTACCTAAATGTCACAGTTGGCAGAGGTTGAACAAAAATAGTGCAAGAGAGGAGAACAAAAACCTCAAATAGGGTCCTCCATGTACTCCAGCTAATACAAAGATGGAAAGGGATGCTACTGCCTAACTCCACATACTAAATGCGGTTCGACGCAGGTCATAACTTATTTACCATAAAAACATAAACAAGAAAAGAAAAAAATTCACATAGGAATTAACCAGCTAGATGACCCAAGACATAGTTATAATTCAGAAAGTTAGCCTTCCACAGTTTTTCTAGCCCAGATGGCTGCTTTCAGGAAGGTGCAAACAAAGCATGTGGTTTCATTTGAGCTTAAAAACCGTAAGTGGAGCAAAGCTGCTCTACACCGACGAAAACAAAACGCATAGCAAAGGCTTCAGAAAGTGCTTGCGTGCTACACTCTAAAATCTGCAAAAAAAAACATAAAATGCGAAAGTGATTGTATGGATTGATTATCACATGGGCATATCGATTCTGTGTTTCCTCTAAATCAAGGGAATTTTAAAAAACAAGGACCAAAAATTGATTGTGCCCTGAAACGGAAAACAAGTGATTGCTCCCACCTTGTGAGACCTAAAGACAAATACACCGCAGGTTCGCCTGAGACTAAAGATCTACAGTAATTCAAAACTGAGGGTTTTGATAGTTCGGTTTTCAATCTTGTATCTGCACAGTGCTCCACAAATGCTGCTTTCTCCTCTGCCTTAGCGGTTTTAGAGATACTGTTAGGTTCAGTAAACCAGGCAGATAAACCAAGGGTTCCTAGGGTGACCCGAATATAGCTTGGAATAGAGTGGGCCTTATCCAGTGCAAGGCAATCAAGTATATCTCTACAGAGCTTTGCCTCTGGGTTCATCCAGAACCTGACCCATAATAAGAGTGGTGCCAAACGGACCTTGTCCAATATAAAAACCTGATTTAGCTCTGAGTCAATAATAAAGCTGGAAGTAGTAGGTGGTAAACTCAATAACTGCCGGAGGAAACGGTTTTCCTCGGACTGTAAACAGTTACATTTCTTAAAACCTCAGACACCTGTGCCATAAGTGACTGCGCTAATACACTGTGTATTGTACACCTTCAATGAGGGAAGAGCAGACCCTTTAATGTCTGCTCTAATCAAGTTACAAACAGTCCCTGCAGATCAACTGAGCTTTGAGCTAGCCCGCGCAAGATGAGGACTCCAGGACCCTGACAAGCTAAAAGTTAACCCTAGGTAACAAAAGTTGTCAACAGTCTTTAAATCCTGTCCCTTTAAACTGATTTTATTCAGCCTTATTTTACCTGGCCCACAGGGCATAATGTGCGACTTGGTATAGTTCGTTTTCAACTTCAAGTTTTGCATAAAAGGCAAAGAGGTCAACGTGGAGCCTTAGTGCATTCGGGGTAAGGGCTAGCAATACCAGGTCATCAGCGTACCATAATGCGGGGATCAGAGAGCCTGCTGGTCTAGGTATATCTGAGGCACGAGAGAATAAATGGGCTTTTAATCTATTTATATATAAAATGAATAATAGGGAGGCAATATGCACCCTTGTCGCACTCCGCTTTTCAGGGGAAAGTCAGATGAAAGTTCACCGTAAGAATTTAAACGCACTCTGGCTGAGAGGTCTGCGTATAAAGAGAATAAAAAATTCACATAAAGGGGGTCCACTCCTTGATCCAAAAACATTGTCCATAACTTGATTCTGTCCACTGAATCAAAGGCAGTGGATAGATCCATAAAGGCCAGGTAGATGGGAGACTGCCTGGCGTTGATGTACTTAGAAATTATCAGAGCCAGGTTCAAGCACTGTTCATTAGTACCTAGGTTTGGACAGAAGCCAAATTGAAAGTGGGAAAGAATATCATTGTCCGCAGACCAATTAACTAAACGGTTGTAGATGACTCTACTGATGATTTTAACCGTACTGTCAATAAGCGAAATGGGGCGGTAACACTTTGGGGACATGCGGTTCCCCTTTTGAAATATTGGCACAATCATTGCAGTGGCCCAGGAGGGGCAATATTAGTTGTTAAACATTAATCAAATGTGTTGGTAATAAGATGGCCCCATGACCAACGGTATGGATTTCAACAAATCCATGGGTACACCGCCTGGGCCTGGTGCTTTCCATTCCTTACTGTGTATGATGGCCAATTCAACTTCTTGTAATGTTATTAGAAAGGGTAAGGAGTTCTGTAATCTATTGCGAAATACTAGTAGCATACTAAGATCTTCCTCAGTAGAATAGATAGAAACAAAATGAGTGACCCAATCTGAGCCTAGGATGTTATTTTGTAGAGATGGATTAGTGGGGAAATTTCTGGATCTAATTAATTTTACAAGCTCCCAAAATGCCTTACTATCTTTCCCCAAGGCTGCGTTTTCTAACAGCTCCCAATCCCATTGTAAAGTTCACTTTTCCTATTTGAGAGCTCGATTTTATACTCTCTGCGTGCCAGAGAGATCTCGCTCGTATCCCTAGGTCATACATTTAGGGCATTCCTCAGCTTTCGATTTGCCTTTGAGCAGGACTCATCGAACCACCTGGGCTCCGTGTTGCTTGAGTGGATTGGTTTAAGCATAGACTCTCTAATTGTACATATTAACCTGTGGTAATGCATAGCCATCGACTCTTGCCCATGCTCAGCTAAACAGTTGAGAAATACTCCTATATGTGATTTGAGAAGGATTGATAATGATTTAATGGGATTTTTCAGGCGCCAGACCAGTCTTAACCTCTCCGAAGAGTGTTGTGTGATGGATACTAAATTGCTATTACATGCGAGTCCCTCAATCAGTAAAAGCAGAGGGAAAACAGAGCGTTATGGTCTCCCCACTCTGTAGGTAGAATCTCCCCTTTGTAAAACCAGGGCAAAAAGTTGGAACTAACAAACATATAATCTATTAGTGAGGCCCTCCCCCGCCCCTAAAAGATGGAACTGTACTGTTGGCACCTCCTAATGTCTCGAGTAAATCAACCAGACCATAAGCAATAAGGTACTTATGGAGCTCTACCCCTGCATCCTGAGTGGTTACGTGGCCTTCTATACGGGTGTCATGAGCCCGTCATTCCCACTTAGCTTTGCATTAAAATCACCACAAATAAAGAAATATAATGGAGAGCAACTATTTTCAGTATCGGTTTGTATATCAGATAAACAAATCAAACAAACTGGTAAAATGTGTACAAATGGCAATGGTAAAGTCATTATAAAAATGTATCAAATAAAAAACTATATTTGTGTTTGGAACACGAATCATTAGCTCTAAAAAAGAGGGTGACCCAGAATTAACCTGTAGTAACTCTACTTCAAGGCATAGACTTACTCAAATAGCTAGCCCTCACAAAGCTCGGCCCCGATTTGTTGGGATAACATCGCGGGAATAACAGGCATAACCCTCAAAATGCAGTACGGTGGTAAGCCAGGTTTCTTCTAGTGCAATTATATCATACTTTGAAGCAAATGCCCATCATTCACTATTGTTAAACTTCCTCTTAAGATCTGCCACATTCCAGCTAAGAAAAGAAAGAGATCTGTACTATGTGGTCAGAGTGAAAGAAGTATTTGCTGTTGGCTGAGAGACAATTGGAATAGGGAAAGTGTTTGTTAGTGGAGGGGTAAAATGTACTGTTCCCACTCCAGTCAGTACAACGATAGGGAAAGTGATGGATAGAGGGGGGGGTAAAATTTTGTATTCCCACTCCAATAATTGCAACAGTAGGGAAAGTGTTGGATAGTGGAGGGGTAAAATTTACTATTCCCACCCCAGTCAGTGCAACATTAAAAACAAACAAAATATCTTGAGTAAAATAAAATTATTTCAAAAATAAAAAAATATAAATATGATGAAAAATAAAATACAAATATATTTAATATTTACAAAATAAAAACATATTACAATGTTAAATACATATCGGAAATACCTACAAATATCATTATAAATAAAATACAAAACAAATTCATACAAACAAAATATTTTATTTAGAAACTATTTATTAACAAAAAATATTCACTACATAAATTTAATGTAGTTACTTCCCATCCTATAACCCCACAAAACTCACAACCTGCACCTAAAACTTAACTTTAAAAAAACATCATTTACACTATTAATATAAATAATTATCAACAAAATTATTATCATTAATTAAATATCAATTATTAATTATTTATAATTAATGTACTTCCCACAAAATACCCCCACAAAACACACAACACATTCATAAAATTTAACAGAAAATTATTTACACAATTAACATAACTAATTATCAAATTAATAATAATGATTAATTAAAACATATAATTAATAATTACTTAAAGTTAATTTACTTCCCGCCCCATACCTCTACAAAACCCATAACCCACATCAAAAATAAAAAAAAATAGAAGTAATTGCACAATTAACATAACTAATTATCAATTAAACAAAAATTATTAATTAAATACTAAGGGGTCCATTACGATGTCGGGCGAAGCACTACCACCGTGCTGTCGGAGGGAAAAATCGCTAGTTACCGTCCGCCAGCAACGGCCCACACGCCCGCAAAATTAGGATGTGAAAAGTCAGGCAAACACCGCCCGTCAGCCTGCGGCGCCGCCCGCCATCAAAGTGCGCCCGTCTACGTAGCGGCGCGAGCCAATGGAGACACACCGTCCGACGAAATGACGTACCGCCCGGCGTACAAATTACGATGCCACAACCAAACAGCCCCACCGGCAAAGAGACACCGCACGAGATACCAAGGCGGAAACCCGACTGTTCAGTACGGAGACTAAAAAGGCGGCCCACCCAGAGATGAATCCTGCACTCCAGGCCATCCCCATGCTCTACCTGATGCACCACCTAGGAGTGAATGCACCACGACGACGCAGGTAGGCAGACACACAACATGGGTACGAAAACACTGCACACAGTGCAAGGGCGGGAAAACTGTACATGGCCCCCCCAGACACCCCTGTGTGGACAGGACACATCCACCACTACACCCACACATGTCCCACCTGTCAAAAATAAACAACTCGCAACATCCTGGGCAACCACTACCCGGGACAAGGAAGTGACGTCCCCGTCACGGCACTGCAGCGCAGCGGCGATGACGCAGGTACACATGTGCACAACGCAGAGGCCAACGACAGCGCCATGCATGGGCTGCACACAAACACCACAGGGTCACAACTACACACCCCACACACCAGCCCCACCCTGAAGGCACATGTCACGTGGCCTTCCTGCATCGGTCATGTCCCCAACCGACAACTCACAGTTGTCAACCTGATGTCACACAAGTGTCCCAAACAGGGGAGTAATGTGATGGCAAAATAGGACACACCCTTGTGTGCAAAACATGGCGAAGCACACAGCGGCTGCTACATAACAGCGCAGAATATGCACCTCGTCCGTAAAAGGCACGCCAGTCTCATCCAAAAATACCCATACCATCCTGCTCGCAATATCAAGCCATGCAATGTACAAAATTGAAAAACCCTGCTGCCTGAGAACAGGTGTTTCCAATTACCACACCCACACAGAAGCCCCAATGTATAGCGGAAACGCAGTGTCCCGCCCACACACGGGAGAGCAGATAGCACTGAATGGCCTTCCATTCCTACTCTGAAATCACCTTGCAACAATTTATGCAGGAGAATGGAGCCATTGTACCAACAAGAAGCCAAACAGAGCCATGCAGAGTAAACCGTCCACTGGCAGATAGCGCCCAACATGAAAGAAAGTTAATAACACAAAAAAATATTTATACCACTCCTCCATGTGGGTCAAATTAAGCCCGGGCGGAGGAATTCACTCCGCTCACGGAATTTGCGAAATTCGGGAATCTCCGCACTCTGTGTGCAACACGGAGTTCCCTAATTAATTCCGCATTCTGCGCGGAGCGGAGTTTCTGCGCTACTGGTGTTGTGTTTGTTTAGGTTTGCAGTTACTTCCTTTTCTGTAATTATTCAACCCTTTGAAGACGAGGTTTGGACAGTAGCTGTCAGGCCTGCGCACTGATCATGGTGTAATGAGCAGCGCAGGTTGAAAGTGAAACTACATGAGAATCCAACTTGCTTTGTACGGCCTGGGCGCGAGCAGAGCGCCAGGCACTTCGGAAACCTGTCCGTCACCCCAGGCAGTTTCTACTAACTTGGCACTCCCTCTCTCTGGAGAAGCATCCACAACCAGCCCTCTCCCCCTCGGCATTGTGGGGTGGTGGTATTATGCAGATGCCATGGAAATGAAGTCCTGACAACAACTTTAATAACTCCACGCAGCGGCAGCAGGCAATGGTCCCGGAAGTGCACACACAGAGCGAGTTTGTTTTCCTCACTCCCCGGCAAGCGGATATCGAACTGTGTGACAGTGTGATGAGCAGAATGTACTGGTGTAGGTGACAGCCTAAAGGCATCGCCAACTTCAGAATTGGTCAATAATGCAAGGTAGTGGAACCGCCAGCCCCGCCTGACAGAGTTGTGGTGGTGTCGAACCGGGGCTGAAAATGAAAACCAGTGAATGCCGTCAATGCCCGGGGGACAACGGCAGAGAAGAGGACACTGAGAAGATGACGTGTAAAGAAAGTAAGCTCCACACAATCTCCAGGTAGGGAAGAACAAAGCGCCTGCATTGTGTGACTTCACAGCACACCGGGTCTGGAGCGCTGCTACCGCTTAATGGCGTCGTTGCACTGCAGCACATCCATCCTGCTCCTGCACAGCGTCATCCTGTGAATTGTTTAATAGGGGTTAATACATTTGTATGATGACGCGAAAACTAGGCCCTTTTGCCCTCGTAATTACAGACTGGCACATGTAGTCAGAGATGTAGCTAGCAGTAGTGCAGCAGCTGTAGTGACACTGGGGGCCATGAGCTTGAGGGTGGTCTACGTCACTCCAGTTAGTGTCTGTTTTTCATTGCAAGACTAGGTGATGGGCACCATGCACATTTGTTGCCTTTGGTGTCCCCATGTCGAATTAGTGCTCCATGCACACACATTGCTTTTGGTGTCCCTGTGTCGAATTAGTGCACCGTTCACATACGTTAGTTACCTTTGTATATGAATGGTTATAAATTATCCTATAACTAAAATGAGAAGCTAAGTGAGAATTTAGTTTGCTTCTGGTATTATGTGTGTGATATTACCCAAGTTTAAAAACATGTCTGCAAACTTTTTTATTTAGGAACAAGATTTGGGGCAATTTCACTAAAACTCTGCATGGAAGAACAAGTACAAAAACTATTTTTGCATAAGTCAACTGGTGTAGAAATAGCCCTCATATTGACAAATCGCATTTCTGCTAATTTCGGCCAGTGCAAAATGCAAATGTCATTTTTTCTCTTCCCGGTCGGTGTAGATGAAAGTGCAAAACCGCCTTGTGGAGGTCAGTGTTACACAACACGACGCTCTTTAACTGGCTGAATTTGCCCCTTCATGAATGATCAGGTAATGGAATATTGGCGTGTTTCTTTAGTATTTTAGTGATAAACATCATATGAACTATTTGTGAATCTGGAAGCAACACAACTACTTTGAAAGTGCATATTTTGAGGACAGTTCTGCGGGATGCAGAATGGCACAGGAGTTTTCTGTTTTTAAACCAGTACGCTGTATAAATATGTTTCCTTTGTTCCGACAGGCCTGCTCATTTGGCAACAAAAGTTTAATTTAACTTTCATGCAGTCTTTGTAATCAAGTGATGTTCTTTCAGTAATGAATCACTGATTAGTCACTTACCTATCATACGCACATACCACTTAATAATGATGTTAAGAAGCTGTTCTGTATTCCCAAGGTTTTCCTCCTGAAATTAGATTGCCTTCTTTTAACCAGCATTTTAGCAGTGATTATTTAAGAATTTTAATCCCATGAAGAGATTTGTATCCCCTTCAATTTGAATAAGTTGGCTTTTCAGTCAAAAAGGTTTTGTTTTTCAGCTCGTGGTCACTGCTGACTCACTGGCGCCACTTAGTGGCCATAGAAATCGAACTCAGTACAGCACCCAGATGCTTAAATAAATTAATTCGACGAGAACCGTAGCATATCTAAGGCAAAAGGGCACCTTAGACATCAGTTGCGTGCTCGAAGAGGGAGGCAGAGACAGCAGTAATTATTTCCCCTACGATAATTGGGAGCCTACAATGCCCCCATCCTCTCCCCCAGGGCTTAAGTCACAGCAAAAAGAAAAACAGCCACTTGGAAGATGGAATGTGCATTTGCAAGGGCACGAGCATTTCGGCTGCCCAGAATTCCGCCAACTGCGGAGCTATGCGGAATTTCGCGGAGGTTTTATGTAACTCCGCGGAATTCCGCGAAGTAAAACTCCGCGAGCTCCGCCCAGGGTTAGGTCAAATGCAAGTAATCTGGAAGGAGTCAGACACCACTGGTC
The DNA here is from genome assembly GCA_963921515.1 of Calotriton arnoldi. Lineage (NCBI taxonomy): Eukaryota > Metazoa > Chordata > Amphibia > Caudata > Salamandridae > Calotriton > Calotriton arnoldi. The sequence continues at coordinate 1,938,458 of CAWUFW010001680.1, read as the reverse complement.
TTGACCATTCATTGAAGCATGTGGGATGAGGGCCTGTGTCCTCCGCACAAGCTATAACCCAAATCCTGCCTCCGTACAACCATTCCAGAATTCCCAGCATCGTCGGAGGTTGCACTCTGCTGACTGCACAGGCAGCTGGAGCACGCCATCACATCACCCTGTAGCAAAATGGCTGTTGCACCACTGCTTCCCAACTACGCCAGACAGATGCAGCTGTACATTGAGAGCTTGCTACAGATAGTGGGCTGTGAAAATCTGGCTATGCTGAACATAAGTTACCGAGTAACTTACCGCATTGCAATGTTCAGCTGTGTCATCCCCGTTTTCTACTGTCGGAGGTGTCCGTTCCACTGTCCTGTGGATTTATGTCTCTCCAACCCGGCATGTCCAAAGGCGGACTTGGTACACTTGTTTGCACCCCTGGACGCCCACGACAGGATCTGTTCAGTGTATGGGGGCATGGCGTATGTGGCTGCAATCGGACACACACTGCAATGAGACCAGTGTGCCTCCACACAACGTATCCTGGATCACAGTTTCATCGAATGTCATCCAACATGTCCCATCAGGCTTCTACAAGGGACAACTTACGATGAACACATTGCTAGCCACCATCCGCTTCATTGGATGGCATCCATGTTTACCACCAATGCCATGGATGCCCTGCTGGAAGGTATCGCATACCTGACAACTTGTCAATTCATTGGGCCCCGACTCAATACCCCCAATTGAACAATGATGTTCAACACCGTACCTATGCTTGGCTTTCGCACGGAGTGGGCAGTTAGCTGTACAACAACTATACCATACAATCTGCAACAAACACCTCACCATCAACTCCACTACCATGACATTGGACATTTTCGGGACATGCACTCTGTTCCTCACCATATCCCGTGTCTCTGCATGAACAGGGGAGGCAGAGGTATGGGACTTGTGTACAGTAACCACATGGCCAATACTGCACGAACAACTATGCCATAATATGTATTCTGCGCACCTGAACACATGCACCTGTCAATGCACACTTATCTGTCTGCTGTATTACGTGAGAACTGTCACCTCACCAACGTCTGTACTTCCGTGCCAGGACTTTTGCATGGACAACAAATGCAACCCCCTACAACATGGCCCTAGTTATTGTGTCATGTTCAGTAGCCACCACATAGCAACAACTAGTGAGACGCTGCTGCATGCATGTAGGCTCATGCTCTGATGTCACCTCTGACGCAGGTGTGTCGGAGTTACCATTGTAGTAAACCTGAACCATGGAACTGAGATGTACTGTGCCTATGATGTCAAGCTGTCTGGTAGGCAAAATGAATACTGTCTGTGTCAAAGTCTACAGCGCCTCAGTAATTAGCAAATGTACTTTAGCATAGCAAGGGCAAGGCAGTTGTAACTCTGAAGCCTTCATTCCACAGTCAACAACTAATCACATCTACCCGTACCCCCTTTTGTATGTTTAATCATGCTAAGTATATCCTCCACATGCATTTTGCTGCCAGTAGTGTCCACTATACTGCATCACAGAGGAAGTAAGTCCAAATACATGCCTTGAAGCAAATATGTGACTCAGTAGAAATATTTTACGAAGACAAGTACGAATGAGAGAGGATGAGAGTGTGTGAAGTACACGAGAGTCGTGAGATGACCATGTAGTCTAGTGTCATTGGATGTCAATGCATGAGAGTTGCCGCAACAGTGGACCTAGTGAAATACTACAGCTCGTGGGCCTGGACTTGTCAGACTCTGACGTGGCCCAACAGATCATCACATTAACACTGACGGCCTGGGCACTACAAAGCACAGTCCTACATATGTGTATAATTACCTTCACAGTCTGACATCACACTCATCAAGCAAAAGTAGGAGCCACGCAAAAGCATGCTACAGCAATGCATGACAAAACACACACACGATATCAGTGTGGGTGGGCAGGACCGCACAGTGAGTAAGAACTGCAGAAATTCACATACATGCTCAATTGAACAAGGCACAATCTTGACAGTCACACACCCTGCAGACACACTATGTCCGAAACATATCAAGTAGGAGTCATCCTGAACTGCAAGGACACACCCACACACTGCACACTGTGCAACATACAACACACACATGTGAACACATTCGCAGACCTGAACACGGATACAAACATCCACCATGGGCCTGGGTAACACGTGTGTAGTCGACATTGCCAGAGCGCACACACACACACACCAACACTACCCCAAAGTCACACCACTCACACCACACACACCTACACCTCCCAAATGCACACATTGAAAGTAAGCCATGTGCCCAGGCCCAATGTTCATCACAAGACTAACATACACCTACACTGCTGGCCACAGAGCAAGTAATCTCACACATACCCGCATACTCTGCACATGCTACCTGTCATCCTGTGGCTAGACTCACACCCTGTGCTTTGCTTGCACGCAAACATGACACGGATACATTCTCCCGGAAATACCACCAAATACATGCAGACAATCCGTGTCACAAAAATACTTATTCATCACACACACAAGTAGCAGAGTCTGAAAGAAGTGAAGTCCCTGCCACGTGTACAACACATTGGAATGTGAGACAAGACATTGCAATTGTTGAGGTACCATACACGGCATGTGCCTGACTTAACCATGCACACACAGCAACAACTGCAATAATCAACTACACAGACACAACCGACTACAGGAACAACAGCATCCAGTCACAGATTACATAGACATGCAGCAAAATTGTTCAACACCAGGGACAGTGGCCAGTCCGATGTGCAGAGTAGTGACTAACCCTGGGCATTGAATTCCGCTCCGCTCGCAGAATTAGCGGAATTTAGGCAATTTCGCGTTCCGCGGAGAACGCGGAATTGCCAACAATTCTGCGATCCGCGGCGAAGCGGAATTATTTTCTTGTTCGCGCTTTAAAAATGCATTCTAGCGCGCGCGATCATGACTTACCGGGATTCCTGCGTTCGCCGACGGGTTTTCCTATTCGTTCGCGTGCGCCACGAGATTTCGGTAGCCGGCCGCGCGATCCTGCGAGAGTTTGCGATCGCGAACACGTCATTCGCCGCGCCATCGGACAACGCGAGTGTGCGATCGCGAACACGTCATTCGTCGCGCCATCGTGCACCACGAGAGAGATTGCGGTCGCGAACACGTCATTCGGGCGCGCCATCGGATTTCCGGCGGAATCTTTGTAAACCTGCGATCCCGAACACGCAAAATTTTCAATCTGGAGAAGAATAATATCGCGAGCAGCATAAAACCTTCTATAAACTGATGATTTCCATGGAAAAAAACCTCAGATTGATATTTGGGTGTCCTTTTTTTCAATTTTTGGGGGGAGAGGGAGGAAGTGCCACAGAGTCTACTACTTCCTGTTCCTTTCCAGCAGGCTCCTCCCAGTGCTTTCTCCATCTCCTGTTCATTTTTCACTTGGATTTGAGCTGGAAGGATCACTCTTTGTGTCTGCTGCATCATTATCATTGGATTTGAGGATTTTTGGATTTGAGATTTTACAAGTAAGTTGGTGTTGTTTGATTGGGTCATTGCAGTTGCTGCAATTACAATTTTTTTAATTTTCATCATTTTTAAAAATAAATATAGTGGTGGGTAGCCACTGTAGCCAGTAGGCCCAGAGCTAGTCATGGGTGGGTGCATGATGAAACATGATGAAACAACTGTTCCTTTGCTGTGTGATGTATTTTTAATTTCAAACATCATTTAGGGGGCATGGATGGCATTGGATTGAATTGCAAAATGTGTATTTTTGGGTGTATTTCAGTTTTTGGGCTGTGTGCTAAATACATGCCTTAGTTGTGTGTGGTGTGCTGCAGGCCTTGTTTAGCCCTGTGGATTTTCGTTTTTGCATTTTATTGCATTACAGGCAAAGCAGTGTTGTTTACCATGCAGCCTTTGCCTGGCTATTATAGGTCTGTTTTCAGTACATTGTTTTCCAGGCCTCCTGCTTGTTGCTTGTGATTTGTGAGTGTCCATGTGGCTGGTAGCCATTTCTGGTGGGAGTTATAAGTGTGCTGCTTTTTTGCCATATAGGCCTGCATGTGTTTCCTTTGTGACCTAGGCTTCTTGTTGTTGTGGGCCTGGCCATGAGGCTGGTGGCCATTTTGAAGCCAGGCAGTGTGCTTTTTGCCATAGGCCTGCATTGTCTGTCTTCAGTTTCTTGTTGTTGTGGGCCTGGCCATGAGGCTGGCGGCCATTTTGAAGCCAGGTAGTGTGCTTTTTTCCATAGGCCTGCATTGTCTGTCTTCAGTTTCTTGTTGTTGTGGGCCTGGCCATGAGGCTGGCGGCCATTGTGAAGCCAGGCAGTGTGCTTTTGCCATAGGCCTGCATTGTCTGTCTTCAGTTTCTTGTTGTTGTGGGCCTGGCCATGAGGCTGGCGGCCATTTTGAAGCCAGGTAGTGTGCTTTTTTTCCATAGGCCTGCATTGTCTGTCTTCAGTTTCTTGTTGTTGTGGGCCTGGCCATGAGGCTGGCGGCCATTTTGAAGCCAGGCAGTGTGCTTTTTGCCATAGGCCTGCATTGTCTGTCTTCAGTTTCTTGTTGTTGTGGGCCTGGCCATGAGGCTGGCGGCCATTTTGAAGCCAGGTAGTGTGCTTTTTTCCATAGGCCTGCATTGTCTGTCTTCAGTTTCTTGTTGTTGTGGGCCTGGCCATGAGGCTGGCGGCCATTTTGAAGCCAGGCAGTGTGCTTTTTGCCATAGTCCTGCATTGTCTGTCTTCAGTTTCTTGTTGTTGTGGGCCTGGCCATGAGGCTGGCGGCCATTTTGAAGCCAGGTAGTGTGCTTTTTGCCATAGGCCTGCAAGCTTGTAGCCTAGTCTGCCAACAGGCCTTTCATCCAGTGGGCCCAGAGGTAGTCAGGGGTGCATGAAACAACTGTTTCTGTGTGTTCTGTTGAATATAAACATCATTTAGGGCACATGGATGGCATTGGATTGAATTGCAAAATGTGGATTTATTTTTTGGGTGTATTTCAGTTTTTGGGGGTGTGTTACATGCCTTAGTTGTGTGTGGTGTGTTGCAGGCCTTGTTTAGCCCTGTGTATTTTCGTTTTTGCATTTTATTGCATTACAGGCAAAGCAGTGTGGTTTACCATGCAGCCTTTGCCTGGCTATCGTAGGCCTGTTTTCAGTACATTGTTTTCCAGGGCTCATGCTTGTGGCTTGTGATTTGTGAGTGTCCATGTGGCTGGTGGCCATTTCTGGTGGGAGTTATAAGTGTGCTGCTTTTGCCATATAGGCCTGCATGTGTTTCCTTTGTGGCCTAGGCTTCTTGTTGTTGTGGGCCTGGCCATGAGGCTGGCGGTCATTTTGAAGCCAGGCAGTGTGTTTTTGCCATAGGCCTGCATTGTCTGTCTTCAGTTTCTTGTTGTTGTGGGCCTGGCCATGAGGCTGGCGGCCATTTTGAAGCCAGGCAGTGTGCTTTTGCCATAGGCCTGCAAGCTTGTAGCCTAATCTGCCAACAGGCCTTCCATCCAGTGGGCCCAGAGATAGTCAGGGGTGCATAAAAGAACTGTTTGTGTGTTCAGTTGAATTTAAACATCATTTAGGGCACATGGATGGCATTGAATTGCAAAATGTGGATTAATTTTTTGGGTGTATTTCTGTTTTTGGGGTGTGTTACATGCCTTAGTTGTGTGTGGTGTGTTGCAGGCCTTGTTTAGCCCTGTGTATTTTCGTTTTTGCATTTTATTGCATTACAGGCAAAGCAGTGTGGTTTACCATGCAGCCTTTGCCTGGCTATCGTAGGCCTGTTTCAGTACATTGTTTTCCAGGCCTCATGCTTGTTGCTTGTGATTTGTGAGTGTCCATGTGGCTGGTGGCCATTTCTGGTGGGAGTTATAAGTGTGCTGCTTTTGCCATTTAGGCCTGCATGGTTTTCCTCTTGGCTTACTGCTTGCATCCATCCCCTTTGCCAGCTGCAGCTCCCTGAATGATGTGATGAGCAAATAATTTAATGCCAAACAGGGTCCACTTCTATTACATTTGTATTTTGGTTGTCCTGACAGTGTACACAGTATACCATGAAAGCCCTTGTTGACAGTCTCACAAATGGCTACACTAATTTATATCTTTTATTTGTTTGTTTGTACTACTAGTAATTGAACCACAACAACAAATGCAACATTTCACTGATGTTCTTCTCCTGGCTTCTTTGCTTTTAGGTGCACAAAAAGACAGAGGAGGAGGTGTCATCATCATCATCACCCGTTGTACTGCCAGGCTGAAGTCCTGCTGCGCGTCACGTCCACGTGTGACCACAGACATCTCTGCAACTTGTGCACCTGCGTCCTGCTGACATCTGAAGAAGATGGCCCCAAAGAAAGGTACCAGGTCCTCCAGTAGCAAGAAAGTTGCCAGTGAGAAGAAGGGAGAGAAGAAGGAAGTGGCACTTGCCAAGACTGGGGTGCCGGCCGATGTGTTTTTGGTAAAAAAACTTACGCCTGCAGCAGCGGTGTCCAGCGGGGACCAAGCTGGGAGCAGCACCTCTGCATCAGTGGCCCCACCCCAGCAACCTAGGCCCAAGCCCATGACTGTGGCAGAGGTAGCCAGTCTACTAACGACCAGTGATGTTGAAATGTCATTATCGCAAAGTAGTACCCAATCCACGCACTCGCAGGCGCAAACTCAGGAGATAAGTGGGCAACCCCAGCCGCAACCCGAACCGCAGCTGGAACTGCAACCACAGCCGGAACCACAGCCGCAACCCCAGCCGCAGCCGGAACCGCAACCACAGCCGGAACCGCAACCACAGCCGGAACCACAGCCGCAGCCGGAACCACAGCCGGAACCACAGCCCACAATAGTAGCTGTTCCACCTGAAGTAGGGGCAGTTCAGGAAATCGAGCTTTTGCAGACGAAGAGGAGCAAGCCACTGTTCCAGAAGATCCAGTGTCTTCCATACCCCCAGCAAGGAAAAGGAGGCTTAGTACATCAACTTCTTCTTCAAGCCCCGCTTCTGATGATCTAGATGCCACTTGGAAGCCACCAGCTCAGCCTGAGAGTGATGCACACCACAAGACAAGGCTAGTGAAAAGGAAGGTTCCAGAAAGCCTTACAGTTATGGAGGTAGATGTAGACGAGGGGGTGATGATGATGAAGAGCCAGTCATCACGAACATCACTCCTGGGCCTGCGGAGATGGAGACCAACATTATTAGACTATCCCAAATCGCTGCGAGGGATGTAGCACGGATACCACCAACACCGGTAACGCCAACACGACCTCCAGCTTCCATATTTGCCTTTGCAAAGGCCCGGCAGGGACCTACATCAAGCTCAACCACCACCTCAGTAGGTGGTGGTAATGTAAGTGCACAGAGTCAAATTCCATGCACACCCTCCATTTCATCTGGTATTGAAAGTGGCACCTCCAGCAGCTGCAGAAAGTTCTCCTCCCCAGTTTGGGACTTCTTTTCGGTTAGCAGTAAGGAGGAGAACATTGCTATATGCTCAATTTGTCGGCAGGCTGTTAGGCGGGGTAAGCTTGGTACAAACTATGGTACCGGAGGACAAACAAGTCATCTCAAAAAACACCACACTATCAGGTGGGAGGCTCACCTACTTCACTTACAAAAAGTAAAACTGGACCCATTGCTGTTGTTGGGGATGAAGAAGTAGGGGAAGATATGATCGCGGTGGAAGGTCAACAAGAGGGAGACATTTCTAGCCCTACCCCCAGCAGTGTACTGGTAACGCCCACATCCTCAGCAACATCTCAGTGGCACAGTAGTAAGAGTCAACATGAGACACCAAGGCAACCGGGCACTGCAATGAGCAAAAGTGCAGCGTCGTTGAGCCTAGCTGGGTTCAAGAAGAAAGGTGCACCACTAAGGAAAATATTCCAGCCTACCATTGACAGCATGCTTAGGTCGGAGGGGCAGTACCAACGCAACCACCCAACGGCACGGTTGTACAATGCGAAGCTGGCTAAAATGTTAGCGCTGGACCTTCTCCCTTTTTCATTTGTGGAAGGGGTGGGTTTCCTTGAATTTGTGTCAGCCATCTGCCCTAAATGGAAGGTTCCCAGCCGTTCCTATTTTGCCCGAGTTGCTGTTCCAGCACTACATCACGATGTGCTTGAATTGGTTGGACAAGCTTTGCAGCAGAGTGCTGTTCACAAAATCCACCTGACAACAGACATGTGGACCAGTTGCCAAGCCACTGATTACATGTGCATCACTGCACACTGGGTCTCTTTTGTGGGGGTTAGAGACAAGCTATCTGAAGTAGGTGCTGTTGACACAGCTGCAATTTTTAATGCTTCTCGGAAACATGCAACTATAGCCATGTTCGCCATGGAGAAATCTCATACTGCTGAAAACATTTTGGAAGAGTTTAACAACAAGGTCTTTGAATGGCTGCGCCCCAGAGGGCTTCACATTGGTTTTGTTGCCACGGATAATGGCAGTAATATACTTAAGGCCATGACGCTTGGTAAGTATTTCAGGGTCCCGTGTTTGGCGCACTGCATTAACATTATAGTTCAAGACTTTCTGAAAAAAGAACCCATAGTCAGCAACTTACTGACCACCTGCCGCAGAATATGCACGCATTTCAGCCATTCTTTTAAAGCCCGGAAGCAGCTGAGGATCATTCAACGTGACTATAGAATGCCAGTCAAAGCACTGATCCAGGAGGTGGCAACACGTTGGAACTCAACGTATTACATGCTTGACCGTCTGTTTGAGCAGTACAGACCAATCAATGAATATGTCATGCAAAGGGCGGATGCTGCTGTGAAAGGCATGACCCTTCAGGTGGACCAATGGTGCCTAGTTAAATCTCTTACAGAGATGCTTCTTCCTTTCGAGGTCTTCACACGTGAAGTCAGCAAGGAGGACTGTACTATGGGCCAAGCTATCCCATTGTTGCACATGCTAGAGCAAGAGCTGAAGAGGGTGTGTGAAGCGTACATAGGTGTGGAGGAAAAAAGAAGCATACCAGTTGGCGGAGAGCTTATCATGTCGCTTAAGTGAAAATGCAAGGGTGCAAAATAAGATTCTGTCACAACAACATTACATTTGTGCCACAATTCTGGATCCACGGTACAAAGCGGCACTGCACAGTAAGACATTACTCCCTTTTTCAGAAGTGGATGTTGCCCGGTACAAAACTTGGATAGCTGAGGCAGCCAGTACATTGGAAAATGAACGGCTGGTAATTAAAGGCCTCAAACCCACATCAAGTACTGCAGCAGGGCATCCTGCGTCAAGTTCAACTTCAGAGCCTGTGGGCAGTGCATTTGGTTCACAGCTGTCACCAACACTATCGACAACAGCAAGAACCGGATCATCATCAGCCCCAGTACAAACGGCACAGAATTGGTATTTACAGCAAGGACTTGCTAGGTCCAGTGCTGATGCAAAGACAAAAGAGGGCGCACTAAGTTTAGCACCCCTGAACATTGACCGAATGGTCCAGGCCTACCTGGATGACCCAACAGAGGTCTACATTGATCAAAACCCATTGCGGTATTGGTATGGCAAAAGGGGCCAATGGCCAGTGCTCAGCAGGCTGGCGATCAACTATCTGGCTTGCCCTATCGCAAGTGTCTCTTCTGAACGTGTTTTCAGTGCTGCTGGTTCCATTGTAACAGTGAAAAGGACCAGTCTCTCACCCATAAACGTGGAGAGGTTAACCATGATCAAAATGAATCAGCAATTTATACCACCGAATTATACAATACATGAATCACCGCAGGAAGATGAGGACAGCGGCTCAGGTGATGGAAGTAGCGTGTTGGATGCTGATTACCTACTTCTGGTTGAACCTCCAGAGTTTGAGGACGAGCTATACTTCCCTGACGGTGACAACTAGGCTTCCAGTTCTTACTGTGGTTCTCCCTTATTTACTTCTATTTCTGTGTCTGTCTTTCTGTTTGGAAACTTCAAATCACAACAAATCCATCACCACCGTCTTCGTATTTTATTGCCTTATGAGTTTCAGCTCTCTGCATTTCAGTCCACTCCTCCGAGTCCTGCTCCTCCATCCTCCTGAATCGACCTAAATCTATTGCCCTCAAGCCAGATGATGATTGGATGTAGCATAATCGAAGAAAAACTAAAATCTTGCCTCGTTGAGTCTCTCCAAAAGAAGTGGAACATGATGATGACTACTATAGCTATCCTCCTTTCCGAGCCGATACAGACTGCCCATTAACTGAAGATGAGAAGGAACAGGTAATGAATGATGACATGCATTGGACGCTGACTGAGTGATTTGTGTTGTTGTTGTTTGTAGTGCATGAAGGTAATTCATTGTGTACTATTATCTAATCTACACACTAAAAGTAACCCAATGCAATGTTTCTTTCCAATCTTGTTTTTCAATAACAATTTTCTACTTCTACTGCAGGCCGATCCATTGCATTTTGAATATGGAAAGGGGACTCAATCTGTACACTACTGCACACTGAGTTGGACAACACACCATGATGATGACCACAGTGACATTATCTCTTCGCACTCCAGTCACTCAGTACGATCCGAGATGATTGATGGAATAACTCAGTGCGTTTCATGAGTGCATTGCAAGGTAACCAAGTCAACAACAACCACTGCAGACCTACATGTCTGTGCTGTGGTGGAGTCGAGTGTGGTGGTATGGTATGACTGACAGCGGGGCATTGATTTAGTCACTTAATTTGTAAAATGCTATGTTGCTGTATATCTGCTTTGTCTGCCTCTGTCAAAAAAGGTACGCTAAATGGAGGATGTGTCACGGGTGCCGTGGGCCTGCTCAGTCCTGTTGTTGTTGGAGGTTAATGCTGGAAACAGACTAGAGTAGACATGATGTATCCAAATCCATGCCGCCTCTGAAAGTGTTCTTGTTGCACTCCACCGTAATTTAGGCATTTTTTTCTACTTGATTTTTCAATATCCCTTTGGTTTTCCCATCTGCAATTACAGGCCGGCCCTTACCCTGTGCTACACTGGGAAAAACAACTCTCACTTACCTTACCAATGAATCTACATGTGCCAGGCAGGCAGTGGCGTCACGCAAGATTGATGGCCGGAGCGTCCATGGAATGGAGGACCAAGACGAACGCCGAGATGCAACTCCCCATTTTGACCAGGATAACATACAGTAACAGTATCAACTTTCATCACCTTTTAAATTTCGATTCTTTTTTTGTCTTCAATCATTACTACTGTGTGTTGTTGTTGTTATGTTTGCTCTCTGCTTATATAATTCAATTCATCCCTACAGCATTTTTTGACTTTTCTTTGCTATCTTTAAGCCCGGGCCGGTACAACAGAACAGAAACTGTATGTAATTCGGGTCTCTCTGAGGGCAGACAGGCAAGGCAAATTGCATAATATACTGCTGCCCTGTACTGTCTAATTGTCTAGTAGTAGTAGTTAGTAATATCATTAACCATCAAGTTATCATCATCATGCATGCATTTCCTTTTTCTCCCTTAACTGATTTATGGATATGGTTGTCTGCCAAGATTGTGTTTTGTTGTTGTCCATGCGTACTGTTTTCTTTCTCAAACCTTTCCCAAAACCCCCATTCCCAACCATTCATCAAACCCTAACCCTCTTCCCCGGGCTGTGTGGCTTATTGAGGTGTGACTAAATTAAATGTACACCAATAATTTATCACACGCTTGCTGGGGCGGATGTGGCTAAAGCAACATAAATGCATTTTCAAGGCAGGGCGCGGATCTTCTTCTGCTTGCCCACCCTCCTATGAGCAGTATATTTGGGATTTTTTACCAAAGGAACCGAATCCATCAGCATTAATTGCCATCATAGATTGGATTTGTTGTCATCGTCCGAAACAGCACTAACGGTTACGCTTGTGTCGAGTCACGGACCACGGTGTACTGTAGGCCTAGTCGAGTGACTCGACACAGCTAGAGTTTGTAACTCTATGTACTAGGCTATCCCCGCAACCATTATGTTTCCTTGTATTTTGGCATATTATTGTTTGGCAGTAAGTTCCGTACTGTACTTTGTTCTACTACTCCTCCCACAGTCTCTCTCAGGCGACTGACTGTCTCATTTTCTTTTATTTGCAAGTGCTACTGCCAGGGTCTACTACTACTACCACCACAACCATGGCATGTTGGGAAAGAAAACCATCACCACCATGCAGCCATCGCCGTGCCCAAGTTAAACATCAAGCACAGGTAAGAGAAGAGGTTTGGGTGAGGCATAATTAATAACGGATTTTTTTCATTAATTCTATTCCACACACCCCTTTGAGTCCAGTTGCAGAATGCATAGATTATCAGGAGAGACTGACAGTACTAGTAGGACAAGTCCCTCAGTGGCGGGTACCGCATCTGTCTGTTTGTGTCTTAGTAACTCAGCCAATTATTTAAATCAAACACTGGCTGTGGCACTGCACCAGCAAGGAAACCGTGTGACGTAAAACAGTAACCCCACCCACAAAACATTAACCACATCGTATATTAAGTCTAAATATGTAATTTAATACCCTAACAAAAATAAACTATGTAAAAAAATCCCACAACACCTGACCCACCCCTCTCCCTAACCCCAACCAATGTTCATGTCCCGCAACGAAAAAGTCCAACAAATGTCCAAAAGTCCAAAACCCAACGCCCGATTCCCACCCACCCAAATAAGATATAAAAAGGGGCAATAAATAAACGGGGTCTCAGCGGGCTCGCCTCTCCAGGACACGGATGCGCTCCTCCAGGCGGGCCACGCGGTGCTTCAGCGCGCGGCAGTTGCATCCACAGTGGGGGTGGGCAGCAGTGCTTCTTCCTGTGTGGCGGAGGGTGGCTGACAGGCGGTGACGCCGTAAGACTGGGGGGTGTCTGGGGCCCGGGGCATTGGAGGAGGCTGCAGCTGCTGCCGCCTCCTCCCTCCTCCTCCTCTAGAAGAACCAGGCGCCGGTATTCGGCCTGTATGGCCTCCAGCTTACGGCGCCGGGCCTTGGCTGCCAACTCCTTCCTGTTGACTTTAGGAGTAGCTATATCAAGAAGAAAAAACAAGACTATTGTAAAATATACTCTTAGCAAAGCAGTCAGACAAATACATTCTACACATAGTGGCACAGTAGCACTAGCAAGCACAGTACGTAACATTTGTGGTATGTATCTATCCTCCCACTACCTCGGCCTCGAACATTTGTGGGAGTTTCAGGCATTCCACCACCCATGCATCTGATTCATATCACACACCTATGCATGCATGCCACGTATCCTTCTCTGCCAGTCATAAATATAAAATCTCGCCCGTCCTTCCTCCTTCCACCCTTCTTTCCCTTTTCGTTCAACCCATCCATCAAGGTCATCTGATCAGACTTTTAGTCTTCTCCATAAAAATTTCACAGCTGAGTTGAAGTCCGATAGAGGCCATTGGTTACTCTCAGTAGACTCCCGTCGCTAATGCTATTGCTAATGCTGCTAAGTAAAGGGTGTCTTCTTCAACCGGCGTTCACAACTACTTCTTACTTAAGTCTCAACAGTACAGTATACATTACACCCTTGCAGCGAGTGTAATGTCAATAAGTAAGGATTAGGAATATAACTTACCACCGCCCGCCACTGCTGCTGGCTCACCCCCTGCAGCTACTCCAACTGCCGCATCGCCTGCACCCTCAGCGGCCGCGTCACCTTCACCGCTGGCCCCGGTACTGGTGGTCGGTAGTACGCCTAGAAAAACATTACACATTTTTCAGATGCCATATACACCTCCCCCTATTTTTCACTAGCATGAATGAAAAAAAGTTAATACATATACAACATACATCACTAGTATAAATCAGGTAGTAGAGTAGACACTAGTAGTGTTATATGGTCCCTAGGGTCATTTTAGTCTTTGCTAAGTTACCCCGAGCCATGCAACCATTTTAGCTCTGTCTTTTATTTTTGCGCAAGTTACCTCGCAGCTTGTTGTGAAATACGCCTTTGAGGCCACATGAGCTCATACTGCTACTGTCTGAGCACTGCGTACAAGGTCGAAAAACAAGCGACTTTGTTATGGAGTTATGGTGTTAGTCCATATTGCTTATCCATAAAAAAACAGCACTTTTGGCACGACTGAGAAATGCTTGCACTATACTAACGCGCACCATTTTTCTCATTACAGACGGAAGATTCACTTATAAGAAGAACCAGAGCTTTGCAGAGCTTATGATGTAACCACTACTAGGTTCTTCTAAGGTGAGGGCTCCCCAGAATTCTCACATCTCCATTTAGAATTTTATATAAACTAGATTCCTACCAAGGGGAGGGTGGTTCGCCCACCACTGTTCAGTTATCATGATCTCGCCTTTTGGCTTCTATGGACTTGTAGTTGTAAGTAACTTGTAAGTCTAACTGTAACAATGTTTATTGTTTTAATCTTATACATTTTGCTGTTGCTGCTGCATTATACAACATACAGAGCTTGTCAGTTGGAAATAAAAAGAAACCTTTTGAACTTACATAGACTCGGTGGTATTTGGTGTGGACTTACACAAGAGTGAGCAAAGGGTGTGCATTGCTTCCGCGACAGAGGTTGGGAGTGTTATGTTGTCTGGGTTGTCTACTCATTGGGTATTTTGGGGGGCGTTTGGAGTAATGAGACACTATAACTAGTCGGTCAGGGGATTGTGGTGGCTTCCGATTGAGGTGTGAGGAAGGTCCAACCTCCCATCACCAACGTCCTATTTTCTTGTGCAAAGTTATGTATGTGCAGAATACCTACAACAGTAGTAGTATGTCCTATCCTATCTAAAATTCTAAAATGTGGTTGGGCATTTTCTTGGTGGGAATTGTCAAAAAGCCTCAAGAATAAGAAGACTAGAAGTAGTAGAAGAGGACAACCCAAACTCAATGGCTATAGCTATTGGTGAATGAGTTTTATTTAAAATATTTGAAATAAAGAGTGGGCAACTGGGCAAGCTTAGCTACAGACAGACTAATAGTAGTAGTACAGAGAGTCATAGCAGACGCAGTTAGAGGCAGGGATAACAAGAATTTAGAAACAGATAGTATAGAGCAAAGAAGATTTTGTAAAAATTCGAATTAGGATACCGAAATAATAGTTCGGAAAAAATAAGGTGCAGGAAAAGTTTTGGAAATATAATTATTAATATTAACCACTGGTGGACTTACTGGGGCCAGCAGCAGAGCCCTCGATAGAGGAGCGGTCCTGTCCATGGGAGGCATCTTCCAGATCTTCTGGGCCCACCGCCTGCGACCCCGTCTTCTTGCCCCTGGGTGCTGCTGATCATGTAAGATTTCATAAAGAAAGAGACAAAAATTAAAGTTTGGTGTGAAATAAATAAAATATTTTAAAATAGGCACCAAAAACATTTTTGGTTACAAAAATTGCAATAAAATTGACCTATCTGATCGACTGGTAGTATTGCGAGATTCACGGACCGTCTAGCAAGCCTAACTACCACCTGACCTAGCCCACCTATTCCAATCCAGACGGGCCAATTGTTCAGTAAGTCTGCATTTCCATTTATTTTAGTCCTCAAAAATGCATAGATGGAGGACACATGCATACATTTTTGCATACACCAAATTGTTGGCTGGTTGCTGCTGATGTTCTGCTAGTGATGATATAAGCCTATTAACACTCAGTAAACAAACTACAAAAGGTTCTGCTAAGGACTGGGGTAAGCATCACTCAGCAGCCCGTGACGTGACAGAGGATGCGTCACGCACACAACTTACAAATTACCAACTAATAAGTAACTAAACCTATCAATCCACCACTATCCCTTCTTAGTGGCACGAGGACAAAGGAAGGACTACTCTCTCTAGCATTACATCACTTAAGTTCTCTAAAGTAAACTCTTACATAATCATCAGGCCAAGCGAGCGCAAAGTTGCAAACAAGTAAGATTAGTAGCGCCGAGCGCCTGTGTCATAACAATCACAGATTTTTAAACGTAATTTACCTGCAATGTAAGCAGCAGCATTCTTGCTGGTCGGAAAAAAAATATTCGCAATATATAACACAGAGCAGAAGAACACAAAGTTGTAATATTAAATAGCTACTCACCAAGCCCCGGGACCTCCACTCCTAGCAGGTCCAGCAGGTCCTGCTCCCGGTCCAGAATATCAGACCACCGGTGCGTCAGCTGATTCTGTGTGCGCCGGACACCAGAGCAGCGAAACACTGCCCGCCGCACCTTGCCCCACCGCTGCCGACGCTCCCGGAGCCCGTACCCGGACCCAGGCCTGCCGCCTGCTGCCAGGGTTAAGGGGAGGTGGCGCTGAACAAAAAAAACCAGTGCGGCCATCTCCGCCTCATTGAATAAGGCCCGTGCCTGCACCCCTCTTTGGCGCCGTCATCCGCAAGGAAGGCGGTCACGGCTCTGGCTCCGACTTCGAGCCCTGTGGCTGTGGCCCTTTGCCATGGTTCTGGGTAGGCGAGGGACGGAAAAGAAAAGGTAGGAATTAAATAAAGTAAGTAAAAGAAATGAAAAAGCAGGTAATAGAAAAAGTGTGAAAAAGTAGTTAAAAACACACAAAAAGTAGAGAGAAACTCAAAATATAGAATCAGGAAAATAGAGAGATAGATAATAAACAAAAAAGACCCAAAATAAGTTTACAGAAACAAAGGATTGAAAAGATAGAGGGAGGATTGAAAAGCAGGCCCAGAACCATAGAAATAGAGTGAAAAACAAGATGGCCGCGCCCATTGCGACCGCATGGGCAAGTTTGCGCGATATTTCCCCGAGCACGCAAAAGCGTCGCGAACACGTAATACGCGTTCCCGAACAGGAAACCCTTATCGCGAACGGGCGGGAGCATGCAATACGCGACCCGGAACAGGAAATACCATCGCGAGCGGGCGGGACAAGTGAAAACAAGATGGCCGCGCCCATTAGCGACCGCATGGGCAAGTTAGCGATATATTTCCCGCGAGCACGCAAAAACACATCGCGAACAGACGGGACAAGCAATTCCGCGATTTCGCGGAATTTCCGCGAGCTCGCGGAATTTGTTAGCAATTTCGCGAAGATTTGCGTAACGCGACTATGCAAATTCCGCCCACCCTTAGTAGTGACACGAAAAGCTGCATATGCAATGTGTGTGAGTGTACCCTGACATGGCCACCAACACTGCCATGGCAGTCACAATAGCCATCACAGCCACCACTGTGTCACAGGTAGATGTGTGAGTGTGCCTACCATTCAAACAGGATGCCAGTTCGACTCAGTGCTGTCTGTGTGCTACGGGATAGTTGGAGGTCCGCCCCTGAGAGAGCAGCACAACTGTGGAAGACACACATGTGCCATGTGAAGCAGGAGTTCCGCTTGGCCCTGGTGGGTGGGTGGCACGGGTAGGTGCACACATGCATTGTTGAAACAGACTGTGTGGGGAGGATTCCGGAGGGCTAGATTTCCACTGTGTTGGGTATTTGGAAAGCCCACCTGTCTGGGGATGAATGTGAACTCGTGTGGGCACAACAGGCGGGCACACGATCAATGTTGCATCAGGTGTAGACGTTAGCCCTCCCTCTGGGGACATGCTGGATACTGCTGTGCGTCTGCCAGGCCCTTGCCAAGGCACTCACATCCCCTGTCCACCAGGTGTACCCCCTACATTGTCCGCCTGCACAGGCTACCCAGGGCACGGGATGGCAGTGGAGCTTGGTGGGTGGGAGGTCATGGCGCCCTTCTCCTGGTCACATCTCGCAGGCAACACATTCTCAGTGAGCAGCAGGGCACAAGTCCTAAATATGTAGTGGGGGACGCAGACGTCACGACAGGAAGTGACATCACGAAAGGTGGCTTGCACCATCAGACTTATTGCCTCCCTTCGCCCACCCCTTACATGCGATTGCAACAGAGAAGCCAGCGCGTGCACAAGCAGCTCCGAGCTCGCCCCAGAGAGGCCAAAGAGTGAATGTGTGGGTCCATTTGCTACAGTTATCGGGCTCCCGGTAAAATCAGTGGTGGGACGCCGTCCACCCGCGTGGTACCCTGACTCGAGACATGGTGTGCAGGCAAAGTGTCCTATTGGCTTTGCGATATGTGTGAGTTGCATGACACTCGTTGGCGGGGGATGGCTCGGAGGCCCGTCACCCTGAGGCCCATGTCTCACCACATGGGTCCCTTGTCAATGGCAGCGGTTGTAATGACTATGCGCGCAGGGCTGGAGTCTACCTTTCGTCTGGGATTGTGTTTGCGGCCTGGCCCGCTAGGGCAGACCACAGCTTCTGTGTGTTGCATGTGGTGTATCCGGACTCCGGAGGCTGTCATGCATTGTCACTGTTGTCCAGGTTTCGAGTCGGGGTACCACGCGGGTGGACGGCGTCCCCCACTTATATTACCGTGAGACAGATAACTGGGGCAAATGGACCCACACATTCACTCTTTGGCCTCTCTGGGGCGAGATCGGAGCTGCTTGTGCACGCGCTGGCTTCTCCGATGCAATCGCATATAAGGGGTGAGCGAGGGGAGGCAATGAGTCTGACGGTGCAAGCCACCTTCCGTGATGCCACTTCCTGTCGTGACGTCAGCGTCCCCCTACTTCTTATCTTAGGACTCGTGCCCTGCTGTTGTCAGATGTGCCACTGCCCAGAGGGGTGGAGAAAGGATCAGGAATGTCAGCCTGAGATTGGCCCAGTTGAAGGCCCACCTTGACTGGAGGGGACAACCATTGGACAGTCTGGTGTAGCCCACCCACGCGTACATGTGGGCCCTCCATGAACTATGTCACCTGTGGAAAAGTGATGTCATGGGCAATGACGTTATTGAGGAGAGCTGTCTGCCCCACGCAGAGATGGCGCATAAGCTCAACAGACCCAGCACTGAGGGCAGCAGGGGTCACATGTGCAGGGGCAGCTGTGCCTGGTGTGAAGGAAACTCTACCCCTCATCCCTGTGCCGACACGTGTTGCACCAGTGGAAGTAGATGGGAGGGCGGGCATTGGCCTCCGCGTGGCTGAAGAGGAGCCAGAGTCCACATCCCCTGTGTTAGCAAACATGGATGCATCACCTCTGTCCTCAGATGACTCAGAAATTGCCGTCTCGGCCTGTGATTCATCCAGCACACGTCTGGCCCCTCCGAGGCGCTGGTCACATCTGTCTCACTCAGCACCTGTGCAGCTGCTACATCCGATGCCACACCACTGTTGACCGTCCCCTGTCCCTCAGCACCCACGGGAGATGCGACACGAGAGAGCGCGAGGTGGCCTCACTCATCTGGCATCAATTAAACAGACATGTGCAAGGGAAGCAGCACAGAACATCCACAAATCCACATGTTGCACGATACCTGTGCAATTGCACACAGCCAACACAATCAACACGTAATGGCTGGCGTCCAGTAAATGAAGCCGCCAATAAGTGGCACATGTGTTGTGCACATAGCACTACACCCGGCCTGTGTCACCCTGCGACCATAGCCACAAATCGCGGTGTGCACACCCACTGTCCTGATGGTGGCAAGGATGACCACTACGTAATTAGGCCAAAGACATACCTGCATGGAGCAGAATGGGAAACCACTCACACAGACTGCAACATGACAGGCCACAATGGCCATGAGCCCATGCCATCCACCTGTCGTTCACACAAGCACAACTGCTGTTGCACAGTGTGCCGGATGTGTAAGTACCAGAGATATGAGGTGAGGCATCGCACACATATGACTGAACGAAATCAGAGTAGGCACAGTGCCTCAAACATACATGTGAATTGCCAATCCAGCCTACTACAGGTTGTTCCTGAGGGCTACGACTCTGAGTGCATTGAGAATGCAGAGTGCTCAAATTATTTCTTGACCCTCAGGAATCGCATATGCATGTCAGATGCACACAGCACAGAGAACACTTACAACCCACTGCATCACACAACAAACATCACATTACCCAGATTATGGGTAGGCTGTGGACACATGCTGCCTCTCACCGCAAAAGACACCATCCCACAATACTGTACACTTGCTTGCTGCTGATGCCCCTACAAACATGCATCCGGCACAGGCTGTGTGACTGTCAAGATGCAGACCATTACTGGTGAAATGCAGCGCCGTGCTGACCTGACAATACGAGGGGGCATCCCTGATTCGTTATCGCCACGTAGTAGCTCATCCGGCAGATGACGTCACACCCTTTGTGGAATTGGCTGCACTGTTTGTCACACATACACAGAGGCATCAACTTGGATGCAATGGCTCATCACAAGCCCTTGGGCTGGAGGACTTCAAACTGCAGGAATGGTACACAAGAGCCTTGGAATGTCACTCATACACTTCTCAACATCACCCACATCCACCAATCACAGTGGCATGCTGCTGACCCATCCTACTCAGAGACGTGCAACAGAGCCAGGAAGTAATCGGACATGGCCTAACAGCATGTGTACACCACACGTGAATGCATGCTGCTGGGAGTATGTACACAGTACCTGTCCATCCCATTCACATGCAGGTTGCCAGCACATTGAGCAATGTGTAGTCTGCCCACATCTACTGTCCATTGTCAGGTGGACCAACACATAGATCACAAGGCAACACATCTTTGTGGGTGGACTCACTGTGTCCAACACTGCACAGCCCTCAACGTACTCGCCCTGTGAATGGCTCACCCCGCAATGGAGGTCACATTCAGTGCCACTATCTCTCACACACATCCCTATCACAAGGCATGGTGTGTCCAATCGACAGGGCTGAGTTTGTGCATTTCAGGAGAGTCCTGAACAAAAGACACATGTAACCCACTGTACAGTCAGTGTTGCCTCCTTCTAGGATTGTGCGGTCAATGTGCAGCCCAGGTCTGCTGCGACTGAGAAGACCAGCAGGGACCCAGCCAGCCATTCACACAAGCAATGACTGCCCTGAGTCCTGCATTGCCAAGTGGCTGCATGACTGGATGTGTGACATGGCAATGCCATGTATCACCACTCGTGAGGGACATGCATGGGAAAGCGCCAGAGAGCCTACATATCCCTTACACCTGTAGTTGGCATGGTAAGCAGTGCATGTTGGAACCCCACAGGCACAGAATCATAGTGCTGTGGATCAACGACATGTGTCCCCCCCACATGCACTCCACACACACTGTAGTTGTCTTACACACACAACTTTTGCTATAAATAGCCTTGGGCAGTGTGCGTGGAGCTCGAGAATCCATGATCTCCAGCTCCTCGCTGGTGAGTGGACCTGGACATATCTTCAGAGTCGTCGACATGTAGGTGGACATGTGGCAGCAGCGGCAGGTGTTGTTGAGGGATGCCAGGCAGCAGTCCCTGGAAGCTGTGGTAATGCCGGTCTCCCTCCCACACTCATATAGCCCCCTGGGGCTGTTCCAGTGGGTCCAAGCTGCTGCAATTGGTGTACCATGTCTGCCTACTTCAAATGCACACAATGGCCTGCACCGAGCTGTCCCGGTACGCTTACCTCTATCGTCGAACACGCAGGATGCAGTCGCGAGGGCCATTGGAGTTGGCCTCAAGGGCCTGGTCCATGGCGGGTACAGTCCGCTGGTGCCATGTGGAATCCACAGTTGAATGTGCGCCATGCATTTGCAGGTGTGGCCATGATTTGTGTGTGGGAGCATGTCCACACTGGACAGGGCCACTTCATGCTGTGTGCATAGGCATTGACGGCCAGTGCTCAGCCTCCACATGTCTGTTGGCACATCATCATGTACACATTCGCATGGGAGCATGGGATGTGCATATGCACACACATGCCATATTTCTCAATGTACATCTCCCACTTGGCACGTGCAACGTTACGTGTCACTTGTGATGTGTGTTTGCATTCACACAGCTGTGTTGTCATGGAGTTGTCAATGTGTACACCTGTCAATGTGTGTTGGAGGTGTGATACGTACAGTGCTGTACATTGGGTGAACTAGGGACATCATTGACTGTCTCATATCCCATTGTGCAACAGGACCCACTTGTTTTGGCCGCTCAGCCTGTGTACATTGTGTTGTTGGTGTGTGCCATACTCACCCAGCCTCGGAAGCTGTGTCTGGCACAGCAGCTAGGTATATTGCCGTGGTGTTGTCGCCTCCCACCTATGCAGTCTGAAACCATCATGATGCCTTTCAAGCTATTAGGGCCTAAATCCCCATGTGCAAGCTCATAGCAATGGTTTGTGTCAGTAGCCATTGCTATTGGTAAGGGGACCTGTGTAAGAGTATTGTGGCTGTGCTGTCCCTACTTGTCAGCTGTTCTGTGATTCTATTGCTTTGTCAGTAATTTTAGTTATGTGTATGTGAAAGTGCCATGTGGTGTGTTGCATTGACATGTGTCCACTTCCATCTGTCCTAGGAGGAGACCAAACATACATCGCCCCTACAAATTGCTGTCAGACATGGAGGATGTGGAGGTCATTCGTAAATTCCGGCTGGACCGACCCACTCTGCATCACCTATGTGCCATGTTGGAACCCCACCTTCGTCCTCGCAGGGTGTATCCAACAGCATTCACCCCACGGCTAAGGTGATGGCTGCACTGCATTTTTCGCTACCGGATCTTTCCAACACACGGTAGGCAGTGGAGGTGGAATGTCCCAACCCATGTTCAGCATGGTGCTACGGGATGTCCTGTCAGCTATGATGCTGTACAGGAACCGGTACATCCGATTCCCCAGGGCTCGTGATTTGGCGGCAGTGAAGGGTGCTTTCTATGCCCTTGGACGCATCCCCCACGTTGTTGGTGCAATTGATTGCACCCATGTTGGCCTTGTTGCACCACAGGCCATGGAGCACATCTATAGGAACCGGAAACATTTCCACTCCCTGAATGTGTAAGTGGTGTGCCTGGCGGACATGATCATCACACACGTGTGTGCGAAGTTTCCCGGTTCCACCCATGACTCGCACATCATGCGCCACAGCATCCTCCCACGAATGATGTCCAATCTTCAACCAGACCGTGCATGGATTGTTGGTGAGTATGCATACTCGTGTAGCGTGCTGGGTGTGACATGCTGTCTTGTATCCTGTTGGAATTGCAACGATTCTCTGTGTTTCTCACACCCAGGTGACTCGGCATATCCTAACGGGCCTTGGCTGCTGAGCCCACTACGTAATCCCAGGACACCAGCTGATGTCGGATACAATGAGGCACATGGGAGGACCAGACGTGTGGTGGAGCGGACTTTTGGACTCCTAAAGTCCAGATTCAGATGCCTGGACCGCACCGGGGGTGCACTGGCATACTCCCCACAGAAGGTGTGCCAGATAGTTGTGGCATGCTGCATGCTGCACAATCTCACTATTCGCAGGCAGATCTCCCTGATAGTGGATGACGGTGATCAGCCAGGGCCCCCGCCTGCAGACCAGGCCGTGTCCAGTGACGAGGACAGTGGAGAGGAGGAAGCAGTGAATGAGCGTCAGCAGCTCATCGCCCGCTACTTCACTTGACGGTGAGTGACCATGTACGTCGGATGATGTTGCTGTAGTTGTGTAGGTGTATGTGTGCATTGTCACAGCGGCCTATTGTTCACTGAGTGCTGTGTGGCAATGGTCTATGTCCAGGGTAGTATGCCACTGACAGTGGCTGTGGCATTGTGCCCTGTTGCTCTGTGAGATGTGTGTACATTGCTTGAACTTGATGACAAGTACTGTGTGATGAGTGTGTGACACACACATTCAATGGACTCTTGTTCTGTTTTTCACCCATAGGTCCCTACAGCCTCTCCTGGCCTATCGACATACCACACTCCTGATGCATTTCTGATCATGGTGACGGTTGCACATCCTTGATTAAACACAGAGCAGATACAACAGAATGTGATCCAGGTGTATTTATTTTGAACAGTGACGTGATTGTGGGCAAGGTGATGACAAAAGTGGTGCATGCTGGAACAATGAGTTGACGGATATGTCCGCGTGATGGTCAAGGTGTACCCATGTAGTTCTGGGTCCACAGTCCGACAGACACATGCCATTCACATGGCAGTGTGGGGTAGGATAGTAGTCCAAGTGAATGCAGTAGATGGCCACCGTGGCTGGCTGTCTCACTGGCGTTTGGAGCGTGCAAAGTCATCTCTGGACACCTGTTTCCTCTTCGGACGACCCCTTCCACGTTTGAGAGGGGGGGTTGTGTGTGTGGGCTGCTGGTGGTGGCTGAGGATTGCCCACTCGCTGTGGATGCAGGGGAACTGGATATTGCACGGACCTGCGCCCCAGCAGGTGGTGGCGGAGGTGGTGTGGTTGGCCTTGATTGGGCCCTCACCGCCACCACTAGCTGGCCCATGAGGTCGACAAGTTTGCCCATACGGGTCACGAATTGGCCCATATGGGCGTCCATGGACCTCAACACCCCAAGGACTTCCCGCGTATCGGCAGATGACTGGGCCCATTGTCCCTGGGCCTCTTCATAGGCCCCAAGGACTCTGGCGATTTACGGCAGGGCTTGGCTCCCAGGCTCTGATGGCGTTGGCCTGACCCTGCTCCTCCCACCTGAACTGCTGCCACCGACCTGCCCACTCGCCACAGTGGTCACCCGGGGCCTCGTTGTGGCTCCCAGGGTCGATGTCGACGTGCGTGCAGCCACTTGCGCAGGGTGAGTGGTCAGGGAGGCCCTGGTGGTGGTGGTGGTGGTGGTTGCGGCGGTGGTGGTGGCCGCAATGACCGTGGCAGCAGGGGCCTGGGACTGGTCACCAGCCCTGGGAGATGGGTTGGTGGGTAGGAGGGGTCCTGGGGAGCGGTTGAGCCCTGCCACACCAGATGTGCCTGGTCGGGAGTCCTTGTCCGAAGAGGTGTCCAGGTCTTCCACATCCGTGAATCTGGGTGGAGGGCTTGTGGACTGGCTGTGATGGCTGCTGTCTCCCTCTCCAGCATCATGCTGTTCGTCACCTGTGGGGCGGAGACGAAAGGTTATTGTGTTGCACCTCGCAAGGTTTGTGTTCGATGTCTGACATTCACAGTTGGTGCACAGTTGTGCACTGATTTCCAAGATGCGTGTGTATGGCTCTACAATGTGTGTTCGTGATCAAGGCAATGGAATAGTGTGATGGGTGCACATGGCATGGGACGGATTTGGATAGCCAATCGGTGTGTGTTGCAGTACCCCTACATTTTGTGGCTTTGGTGGAAACGGGGTACAGCCCCATGAACGCTTTGGAGATGAAATATGGTTTTGGGGTTCAAATTAAATGCTTAGAAACACAGATGGCAAAAGGGGTACAGCCCCATCAACGCTTTTGAGGTGAAATATGGTTTTGGGGTTCAAATGAAACGCTTAGAAACGCAGATGGCAAAAGGGGTCCAGCCCCATCAACGCTTTTGAGGTGAAATATGGTTTTGGGGTTCAAATTAAATGCTTAGAAACGCAGATGGCAGAAGGGGTACAGCCCCATCAACGCTTTTGAGGTGAAATATGGTTTTGGGGTACATACTGTGACATATGGGTGCAGGAGGGGACATGTGTTTTGGCCACACGACACTGCAGAGACAAAGGTGTGTGTATGTCTGACATACCAAGCATATCTGCTCACTGTTATCATTTGGGAACATTACACTTCAAGCATTGTAGTGAGTGAGTAATGGTTGTGTGCCACACAACGTATTGCAGATGGGACAATTCCTTGGTGTGCGTACTACCCTCAGCCATGTGCAGCAATGCAGTGCTCTTGGGGTGTTGACTATATTAGGTATGTTGTAAATCACAGTGTGACGTGCGCTTCAGACACTACAGACACATTATTGGTCATCGGCAGGAATCTTTGCTGAACTACTGTATATGGGACAACTGATAGGATGATATACCTTTCATGACACTGGGGCTAAAAAGATGTGATGGATGAGATATTGAATGTGCATTGTGTAGCTGTGTGGTTCATGGGTCCAGTGGTGTATGTGACATTACTGTGGTTCCACTCTCTTACATTGAGACAAGATAGACTTACATGGGTGATGTTGTACGATGTCAACGGAACAAGCAGACACGACTACATGGACAAGACTTCGATGGTGTTGCTGATGTGTGTGATGACTGGCACAGTGCACGGCATGTGGGTCAGTACTCCAGTGAGACTTGTGCATGCAGACGTGACTCCTTACGTGTTAGTGTATTTGAGATGGTTCATGTGGGCTATGACTCTGTAATTCATGTCCGTGTGCACATTAGTCACATGATTATGACAGGGAGCAGTGCTACCTGTTCCTCTGCTACGTGACATGTCCCAAATGTTAGTCGTAGTACAGTCCTCATGCCTACAGACACCCCGCCCTGTACAGTAGTCTACCTACTTGTTGGTTTGGAGGGAGCAATGCAATGGCTGTCACATGGTTATGAGAGGGAGGGGTGCTCCATCTTGCTGGTCTGTGGGAGTGGGGGCCGTGTTGTGAGTTGTGCTGAAGTCTTACCACACACAGACACCCCTCCATGTAGGGAAACATATCTGGCTGTCGGGTGGAGTTGTGCACTGCAATGGCTGACACATGGGTGTGGGGAGTGCTCCATCTTGCTGCGCTGTAGGACTAGGGACCTGGTGGGGGTTGTACTTCTGCAGTCCCCCCTCCGATACTCAGAGTTTGTGGTAAGGCTACTTACCTGTTACTTGTTGGTTAGTGCAGCTATGGCTGACACATGAGTGTGGGTGTGGGAGTGCTCCTTCCGGCGCATCTGGAGTACAAGGGGACCTGGTGGGAGTTGTGGTGCTGGCTGACTGTACACATGCCCCCATGGTTTTGTTTGTTGGTACCTTTGGGCTGAGTGTGTGGGAGTGTCTGTTGCATGTGTGAGAGATGTCTTGTGTATTGTGTACTGGACATGGGGGTGTTTGGCCCTCGGTGCTATGGCATTCTGGTAGTGCATGACAGTACATAGCGGTGTGCTGGTATACATTTGTTTGTACTTACCAGCCTCCACTCCCCTGGTATTCCGGTGAGACTCTCCGGATGCAGAATCCCTCGCACCTTCTCCTCCCACGCCTTGAAGGTCTTGAATAGCGCGGGATTTCCGCCGCCAGTCGTGCCAGCCAGCTCACGATTCTTGGCCTCCTTCTTCCTGACCACGCTTTTCAGGTCGTGCCACCTCTTTGTGATTTCACCCCGGTTGCGTGGCACGTTCCCAACTGCATTCACCTGGTCTACGATCCTGCTCCACATTCTGTTTCTGGTGGCTACTGGTGTCTGTTGGACCTGGTTCCAATAGATTTGTGGGTGCACCTTGATGATCTCATCAACCATGACCGTCAACTCAGTGGCAGTGTACTTTGGCATTCTTTGTGTTGCCATGGTGTGTGGTTTGCTATTTGTGGGGCTGGTGTGGTGGTTGTGTGGTGTGTGGTGTGTGGTGTGTGATGTACAGGGGGTTCGTGGTGCCGTTGTTTCAGTGGTGATGGTGGTGGTGGTAGTGGTGGTGATGTGTGCGTGCGTGTGGTATGCTGCTTTCATTTGTGTCTCTCTGGGTTGTCTGATGGCGTCTTCGCTTTCTCGTAGTGCAAGGGATTGTGGTCTGTGAAGAGGCTGCTTTTGTACTGACCTATGTGGGTGTGTCATGATGGTCTGTCGTTTTCAGGTGTGTTGTGTCTGTTGTCCTGGGATTTGTAGTTTTTTAGTTTTGGCAGGGGGCATGTGTCTTTGGGATGTGTTCTGTGTTTGGGTATTTTGGCGTAGTTTGCTGTGTGGACTTGTTGACCATGTTGTGTGTGTTTCTTTGTTCCGCAAATGATTTCTGTGCACGGACGTGGCAGCCAGGCCTTCCGCCGTGTCAGTTATTCATCGCTGTTGTTAACCGTGGCGGGCGGGGAATATGTGGATTTTCCACGCTCATGTCGGGGAGATCATAATTTCACGGTCGTTGTCTCGGTCGTCAGAGCAGGCGGATTTGGGTTTTCGGGCGGGATTGCGTCCGTGGCGGACGGTTAATCTTCTACTCGGACATGGACGGGCAGAATTTTGTGTGTTTTTACCGCCGCGGGCGGAGGTTGCTTCGCGACTTCATAATTGCTCGGTCGGTATTCCCATGGTGCAGGCGGGCGGTTTTCTCATGCTATCGTAGAGGGCGGATTTTTTAACGCCCGTTATCTTAATGGGCCCCTAAATATTATTTCATTAAAATGAATTAGCTTCCCACCATTTACCCCTATAAACCCCATCACCAGCACCTAAAATTCAAATTAAACAAAATATGTATTAAACAATTTATTAAAATATTTAATTGTCAATTGAATACATAGTAGTATTTAACAACTCATTATTAATTAATTAAAATTAGTTACTCCCCACCTTTTACCCCTATAATCCCCACAAAATGCACCTAAAAAAAATTAATTAAACAATTAACATAAGTACCATCAATTAATTAATTAATATTAAATAACAACTCATTATTAATTAATTTAATAAAATAAATTGCTTCCCATCCTTTACCCCTATAAATCCGACAACCCACACATAAAAGTTGCATAAAAAAACTTAGCACAATTCACATAATTAAATATCAATTAAATAAATAATATTAAATAAAAAATAATCATCAATTTAGTATAGTTAAATTACTTCCCATCCTATACCCCTATAAACCCACAACCTGCTACGGTACTAAAAAATTTACAATTTAATTAAATGAAATTTAATAACTACAAATATATTAAAAACATAAACAATAATGATACAAAAAAATGGCATCATATACTTAAAATATATACTAGAAATACATAACAATAATTAGAAAACGATATTTTAAACATCTATATTTTTGCAAACAATATTAATGAATTTGATATTTTAAAAATCGGTATTACTTACCTTAAAATCGATATTCTTGACATCGATATTCTTGCTGATGATATTTGGACTCGATATTCTGGTATGGCGATATTTTTTACTCAATATTTTGTCTAAATACCGTGCGACAATGTCCGTGCTGAGGCTTTGCAAAACACCTGAATATTTAGAGAGCACTGACCTTTGTGATTCCTATAAATGTACCCCGTCGTTGAGAATGAACAAATGAGGATAGCTGCACATTCAATTACATCTTGAAAATGAGCAATTGAATAAATTGCTAGCTTTGTGGATTGCAAATCAGCTTGGATGTTAGAAGTATATGCATGTGAATTTTTTCCAGCATGGCTTCTAGATATTTCTCAATTATTCTAGATTGAGCACTGTGTGATATCCATCCAGTGACTGCTACTGTGAACTAGTAACTCTCAGATGCAAGGAGGTGAAGGGTACACAAAACTTGAATATGCGGTGGGATATTTACACTACACTGGGTGTATCTGTCTAAAACCGGCTACAACTGAAAAATCAAATTTGAAGCCACCCCTTTTTTAAATCTGAACCTACTATAAACCTCCTCATCTATTTGGGCACTCTCTGTCTGAAAATTCTTTCTCCCTTTCTTTTCCTCTGCTGTGTTCCTAGGAATCACATACTCCTTACCATAGGATAGTGCTACCATTGTGAAAATTCCTAGTGACTTTTGGGTGAGCTTACATACTTTGCACATGGTTACCACCTGCTTCAATTTGATAGTCATTTTACATGCTCTTTGCTATTTTGTCTACTATCGGCAATTTGCACATGCTTCATACTTTCAATTTGCTAATCAGTTATTGGAAGTCGATATTTAGGAAATCGCAAAACGCACTCGCTAAATAAGACATCAGTAACTATTT
Source organism: Calotriton arnoldi (assembly GCA_963921515.1). Lineage (NCBI taxonomy): Eukaryota > Metazoa > Chordata > Amphibia > Caudata > Salamandridae > Calotriton > Calotriton arnoldi. The sequence continues at coordinate 1,908,906 of CAWUFW010001680.1, read as the reverse complement.
AGTATATGTAAGGAAAGGACTCTTTTTGTATGATCAACTGCACCAATTTTTGGACTTATTCTGCTAGTTTCTCGACTCTGAAGTGCACTGCGCCCTGCTGATCAGGCCCCAGTACATGCTCTCTGGTTCCCAAAGTATATGTGCAATTGGCTAACATATAATTGCCATATTTAACTTACCTTCAAGTCCCTGGTATATGGTACAGGGCATGTAAGTTAAACGTCACTAGTGGACTGCAGCACTGGTTGTGCCACCACTGCAGTGACAAAGTGAAAACATGACTCTAAGTCTACCAAAACTGCCTTGTAGGGCAGCTTTTAAGCTGCCAACACAGCATGGCAGAATAAACCCTTTAGCCAGGTCCAGACCTTCCTGGCTGGAAGTCCCATTGGCTACCAAGGGGTTATACTAGCCCAACTGCTAAGTGCTAACTTTCATTTGGGACCTCCAAATATAGTACTAGTTAACTGTAACATTGAACCTGACGTAGGCCCTTATTATGATGTCGGGCGGAAAGCCATTCAACAGCTCGTCTGAGGCTTTCCGCCTGACATAATGGGTTTCCATCTGCCCTCCGTATTATAATACTGGCAGTCGGAGGGAAACCCATGGGGGAATTCTGCTCCTTTTCCGACTGCCTCAAAGAGCTTGTCGGGGTGGCGGGCGGAATTGTAATCCCAAAATGACAGCGGAGCCAGCCTTGGCTCCGCTATTGGGATTACAATGTCGTTTTCCACCTACCCTTTCATGGTGGTCCACCCGCCATGAAAAGACAGGCAGAAAGTGACTTTGGGGCCCCCTATCTGGGCCCCCTTTCCCCTGGTCCTCACCTATGGGGCCTGAGGGGTACTTACGGTGCCCCACTAAACATCCCTGCACCATGTGGCAGGCACCACATGGTGCAGGGATGTTTGAAAACATACATTTTTCTATTGCAGCTTGTGCTGTGGCCCTTTTCCATCCGTCGCACAAGCTGCAATAGAAAAATGGATGTTTCCAACTGCCCATAGGGCGGTTGCATACTAATACTGTAGGTGGAACCGCCGACTAATAGCCGGGTGGTACCATTCCTGCTATGGTGTCGGTCGGACGCTCCCTCGCTCAACCGACATCGTGATCAGGCCCATAGTGATGAAGTCGAATTTAAAGTATCTTTTAATATTAAGGTGACTTTAGAAAATCACCACTTTCTTCCCCTAAAGTACTAGTAGCCATTTCTAATTCACTACATTAATTGCCACCCAAGACAGCCTGCTGCCCTTCTGCCAGGAGGTATGAATGGCTCCCTGGAAAGGGGAGCAAAAGGTCTGTTGGTGGGCGGAGGTCTGACCTCCTCCTGACAGGTTAGCCAGAGGGCTGCAGTCACAGGTGGCCCAGCTTCGAAGAGACTGCCACCTCTGATAATACAAGTCACACCTCAGCTTGCCCACTCAAATACAAGTGCTCACCCTCCCCCAGCTACCAGCCTTAGAACACTGCTGGACTCTGAAAAACAGAAGAAAGACTGCGCCTGCTGAACATGTGGACCTCTAAAGGGAAGGCTGCACCAAGAACGACTGCACCTGCTGAACCAAGACAGGACTTTTGAGAGAGAAGGGCTGCATCTGCGTTTGAACTTGTGGCAAGAGACCCGAACGGCTGGAGCTGCTCCCACTTGTGCCGAGGACCAGTGGGTGGACCCCAAGGGCTAATTGGCTAGTGTCCAGTTAAGCTTTAGGGACACAAAAGGTAAAGAAGCCCTATACCTTCACAGTGCCCAGCTGATGAGTTGCCCCGAGACTTGCTCTGGACTCCACTAGTGTAGCCCGTGAGAGGAATCCTAGCCCCCAAGAGGCACCTCTAAGGTTCAGGACCCTGGGCTGGTGCCAGAGTGTATTCTTTCTCCCCTTATAACTGCCACTTGTGAACCTAAAGCTAAAAGATAACTGTTGTTGGCACATTCTCTGACGTTCAAACACTACCGCTACTTGCAGGTTGTTAAGTAGCATTGAACACCATTGAAAGTCAAGGCTTTCACCAGTCACGCTGGACTTCGTCTGCCTGCCGATGGCAAACTCACTGCTGGACTGTAGCAGAAGAGAACCCTGCAATGAGCCAGTCAATGAGAAAACAAATCAGAAAAGTTTCTAAGTGCGAAGGTTAAGGTGTGACCGGGACCCACTGGCCCCTGCATCCGACCCGTGCTCCACTGCGGTCAGCCTGAAACTTTGATTTTGCCCCAGACCCTCGTATTCGAGGCTCATAGAGTACTGCTAAGAATGGAAAGCAGTGATTTGCAAAAAGGTTTGAAGTGAATTGCAGTGCTTTATGAAAACCTTGCATAAATTGAAACTGCGGTTCTCTTCAGATTTATTTTCATTTTGGGGTCTTTGTAAAGATAAATATATATACTATTTTTATACATTAGAGTGGGATTTTTTATTCTGTCACGTTTCTTACATATTGACTGTTTTGGTACTGATAAATGCTTTACACTTGTTTTCCTTCAAGTTAAGCCTGATTGCTCAATACAACAGCTACCAAGGACTGAGCAAATGTCTGATATAAAGAAACCTAACTGGACCTGATAACGTATAAAGACATTATTACTCGATGAGGTCTTACGTCACCCTCAACTAATCATCCTCTTTCTCACAGTAAGCTATGCTATTTTTGCAAACCTATGTTTAGAAACCCATGATTCATCACATTAGGACATTTTCACAGCAGCAAACTATTTTGTGCATCACATATCTTCATACTTCAGGCCCTAGGAACTGGTTGGTGAGAAATGATCACCTAGAGTTAAGATAGTGACAGAACTGTGTGGGTAGAGGCTATCTCACTCATTCGCAGCACAAGTAGTATCAGAGAGGGACTCTACAATAAAATAAAAAGGGCTGAAAAAGAACTGTGTCCTGTGGTCCTTCTGGTGCCTAAATTCTCCCCTTTAACACCGTCAAGAGCAAGATATCTCAATTATGGTTAACTCGAATTGGGCTTCCATGTTCTCACAGCAGACTCTGGATCTGTACTTCGGAAACCCCCCAGTACTTTCCACCAGAAATGTTTTTCAGGGTGCAGATGCATTGAAGCCCAAAATCTGTTTTGCCTCTTGCATTTCGTTCCAATCCGAGGCCTTCTTGCGGACGGTGAAAAAGAGCATTTTATCATTAGTGAATACTTACAGCTTAGCCAGAAACAATAATATATACATCACTCCCAGTTTTCTGATCTTATGCTTGACTTCCAGGAAAGAGATGTTGTACTTATGCATTATATTCCAGAAAGAGGCTGAATCTGCTGTTGTCCACTGTAAATTGACAAATTCCACTTACCCTCTGCAATACCAGATCACGGCTGCAGTAATTCAGAAGGTGAGCCCCTACCGATCTTGGCTGCAATCTTTATAGAAGTTGGTTCGCCTAGATACTCTACGCCCTCTAGGCAGAAAAGAAGTCCGACAATCCATTTTGTACAACATTCTGGGTGACCCATTTTAAGAAGGTTGGGCGAAATTTAAATTACGGTGGCGGAATTCACATAACTTTGGGAATTCCAAATTAAGCATGTAACGTGAAGTTCCATGAATGTGCCATGTCGCATAATTATATGTTTGAGCACAAGGGAGTAACACAAATGGCCAGAATGCCAGTGGCTGTTACTCACACAACTTGTGTCATTAAATGTGTTCTAGCGTCAAAAATTGACACAAAGGCGCATTTCATGCAAAAATTTACATAAAGGCGCATTTCATGCAAAAATATAGCACTAAAACAGGCGTCTTCAAACTTCTTAATGCTGCGCCCCCACCCCTTAAAAAAGAAAAATCCTCAGCCCCCCTTCAATATTTTCACAATTATTATGCTAAATTGGCAATGTTTAAATATGTCTAAACATATTTAAACATTGCAGTTAAGCTCTGTTACACCTTTTTACACTTACTCCCAGTCAGGATATAAATGACAAAAGTTGTTAACGATGGCCCATTACAAAGTGTCTTACTCTTGTTTTTAACACTTAAAACAAAGCATGATGCTTCTGTTACCAGAGTCTGGCACCCCCCTGAGATCACTTAAGTTTCCCCCCACCCAGGGGGCCCGCCCCCCAGTTTGAAGAACCCGGCACAAAAATATGGATTTACATTTTGTGCAATTATGTGTAATTTCACATAATTTTCCTAAAATTTTGCGTAATACCGCAAAAGCAAATCATGCAAACTTTCCACAACCCTAATTCTAAGTAAGTTCCATGCTAGGCCCTTTGACATTCCTCAGCAGACCACTCAACCAGATTTTGTTTCTACTGGAGTGCCCCTTGGAATCCTATGCACTCAACTTTAAAAACCTCACTACTCATTTAGGTCCAAGAACCTCTTCTGAAGTTTTTCAGTTCCTAATTGCAGCTTATTTATTGATTCTTACATTTCTCCTAACTCTCTGTGAGCTTTCTATGATTGTCTCTTAGAAGGTGCAGGTCTATTGCCAGCAAGTCTATTTTGTTTTCCAAGGATTTGCGAGTAGCTTTTATTGCCTCAAGTATGTTGCAGAGCTTGCCAGGTGAGGCTTGCAGGCTAGCATCCCCTTTGTTGTTTGTGGCATCCATGGTGCCAGGAATCAGTATGAGGCGCAGAGCTCTCCAGGGGTCTGGCCTACAGAAACATCCCAAGCCAGTTAGGACATTGGTTTCTAATGGTCAAAGCAAGTTACACCCGTAGCACAAAAATACAAAGGCCTGAAGGCTCTGGAGAATGGGTAGATGGAAACTGGGAAGGCCATTTTTGACTGGGGCTGGACAGCTCAGGTCATAGGAGTCAGCTTTCGGTTTCAATACTGGGCTTTGAGGGTCAGTGGCAGTTAAAATAACAGAAAGCATGAAGTACTGTGCTTGGCGACATCGGCTGTTTGGCTTTCTCCGCTTTTGACTGAGTTCACACCTGTTTAGTGTTCCTACATGTTGTTTTGTGTTTTCTCTTTCCTCAGTTCTCTTATTGGTTAGCTCCCTCTTAGGCAGGGCTCTACCAGTTTTCCTTCTTCTCCCTGTTTCCTTACAGTGCAGTGCTACTCACCAGTTGGCGTTCCTCCATTGCTTTTTGCTTGCTTATCGAAAACTCCAAGACCCAAGCTCCACTTGACCAATGCTCCTTACCTTTTCAGTTCTCTGGCTGTATCCTGATAAAAGGGGAACTAGTTATAGAGCATTGTCTATCAATCCCAGTAAGCACCACTTTGAATTTGGGGTTTGAAGTTATTCATGGTTGTTATAGACATGTTTCTAATGTGTTGAGTGCTTTTGATATTGAAATTCGAAGATCTAGCGAGTCTTTGGGAATTTCTGAGACGTGCTGCGCCACTTTACTATCAGGGTCTGGCCTGTCTCGCTCTCTCCCTGATCCCTCGATTCCCCGAAGTAGTGTTATCTTCATGTGTTACTTCTCATGCTGAGGGTGTGCTGCCATAGGGAGAGAGATGAATTATCTCCGCTCCTAAGAAACCACAAGCAGTCTCAAGTTCTGACACATGGGCAGCCCACCCAAGGCTTTAAAAGTTTTAGAGCAAGAGTCTGGATCAAGCCCCTGTCCTTTGGTTCCTAAGGGCATGTTGTGGTATTGCACCCCTGTCACATACTGCATTCCCTCTGGCGAAGACTGCTCTTAGTGCCCCCAGATGGCACCATCGACAGAGGACACAGCAAGGGCAGTTAGACCTCAGTGCACCAGCTTGCCTTGTTATTTCCAGGCAGGTGTGGATCTGCTTGTAATTTGGTCCATCAGTCCCCTACAGCCTCAATCGTTCAAACACACAAGCCCCACTGCACTACCAATGTCATTCCAGACTACAGTCAGCCCCAGCTCCCCTAGAGCAGCCACTTTGCACGGTGTGCCCCCTAAATAACGAGGACAGAATATCGATGGCATAGAATATTGAGGACAAAATATCCAAACCAAAATATTGAAAGGTAAGTATAGATTTTCTATACCCAACTCCACATATATGTACCTTGACTCTCTCTGGGGCTATCATTTTGCCCAGAGAGCAATTTTAACTATTCACAGACAAGAATAGACATTTATAAATTTATCCGCAAGTTGAAACTCAGGAAATTTCATACTCTACGCAAATCTAGTGACAAAGAACAGCCGATAGGAGAAAGAAATATAGCAAGCCCTAACATTCTGACAGCATCCGATGCACAGTTATTGTGTGATTTACAGGCCTTACAAAATGAGCATGATGCACAAGACAGGCTATTATCGACCCAAGAGACATTGGAACATCAACAAATAAGCATTTCTGACACCGTCAATACAGGCTTTAAACCCAAATCTACGTTCCAGCCGATAATGTCGAGAGATGCAATCGACATTTTTAACGAACAAGTAACAGCACAAATAAAAAAACTCAATCATCAAATACAAAGATCTCGCAAAGTCCCCAGTATAACAAGTACCGTCAACTAATAAAGAAGTTACAAGATGACGAACAAATTATCATAAGAAACTCCGATAAAGGCGGAAATATAGTAATATGGCCAAAGATACTATATATGGAGGAAGCAATGCAACAATTAAATTACCGTGACTGTTACAAAAGGAGCAATAGACAAACCATCAATGGTGTCAGAAATGAGTTTTATTTGAAACTACTTGCCTGGAAGAGTGCAGGTTTAATAAATCAGGATGAATACAAATTTTTAAAGAATGAGCACCCTACGATGCCTGTAATATACTTTTTTCCAAAAGTGCACAAAAACGCTACAATGCCCCCAGGAAGACCGATCATCTCAGCGCAAAAGAGTCTCCTGGAAAACATATAGACTCATTTCTGCAAAAACATGTGCGTTCCCTACCGTCCTACATACAGGATACTAGTGACTTTTTGGGACACATCCATGACTGTAAATGGGAAGAGGACTATCTACTAATGACTCTTGATGTGTCCGCTTTGTATACTAGTATACATCACAAGGATGGTATTAGGGCGCTGGAACACTATCTAGGCACTAGAGGTATTGGTTTATACCAGCACAACAAAATGTTAGTCAACATGACTAAATTCTGCTTAGAAAACAACTTTTTCATGTTTCAGCAACAAATATACCAGCAGATTAGAGGCGTGGCGATGGGGGCTAGTTTTTCACCAAGCTGCGCCTGCCTTCACATGGGGTGGTGGGAAGAAATGATCCTTAAAACCACGTACAAAGAAGTTTTAGATAATCATGTGCTTAAATGGATAAGATACATTGATGATCTTTTTGTAATTTGGCGGGGCAGCAAGGAAAGCGCAATGAATTTCATCTCTGGGATCAATGTAAACAACATAAATTTACACTTCACATCAGATATCAGTGACACGTCAGTTTGCTTTTTAGATGTGGAGGTCTTTATAGCCAATGCACAAATAGAATCCCGGTTACACCATAAACCGACAGCTGGCAATACCATCCTGCATGCGTCTAGCTTCCACCCTAAACATACTATACAGAGCATTCCGTACGGAGAAATGCTCAGGGTGAGAAGAATATGCAGCAGAGAATCAGACCTGAATAAAGCACAAGCGGAATGTAAAGAACGATTCCTAGCGAGGGGCTACTCTGAGAGCACAATCAATACAGCTATAAAGAAAACACGTGAATTGTGCAGAGACAATTTACTATTCAAAACATCAAACAGTAAATTGGGGCCCGCAGGCACAGTTCAGGCAACACAAGAACAGGAGAACACGAGGCTAATTCTCACATACAACTTACAGAGAAGTAGTATATGTGGCATAATCAAGAAAAACTGGCCTATCATCTTAAGTGATCCAGTAATAGGAGATAGGCTACCGAAAAATCCTACTATAACGTTTAGAAAAGCTACTGCAATGAGTGACTCCCTAGTCAGCAGCAGCCCGGAAATAGCAACCAAAACCAACTGGCTAACACAAAAGAAGGGCTTTATAAGATGCACGTCATGCCGGGCATGTAGGTTCGGTATAAATAAGACCACATACTCTACACCTTTCAAGGACCAGCCGACCAAGATACAGAAACTCCTAACGTGTAAGACCGACCATGCGGTATATGTGCTGGAGTGCTCTTGTGAACTACGATATGTAGGTAGTACAAAACTACAAGTTCACAAGAGGATTCTCCAGCACATAAGAGCAGTTACCAACTCTAACTCGACATACCCGGTGGCACGGCATTTTAAGGAGGTACATGATAACAATCTGGACCATTTCAAATACTATGTGGTGGATTCAGTCCCATGTATGAGACGAGGCGGCAATAGAGAGGCCGCATTGAGGCGACTAGAGACCCATTACATACTGGAGCTCGATACCAAAAGCCCACAAGGGCTAAATGCTAGTGAGGACCTATACACGTGCCTTTAGGGCTATAAAAAGTCAAGGAGTGGCACACAGACATTTAGGAATCCTTACACATTGCTAGTGGAAATTAAAAACATACACAAGTACCCTAGGCATGTGAATGCGTTTATGTCACCGTAGTAAATGAGCATTCATTAGACATACATAATCGAACATCTGCGCTGCACTTCTCCCTTTTCTTTCTTTCTTCTTTTTCTTTTAATTAGGAACAGGCAGTTCCCTTTAGAATAGTAGGTGGCACTGGGTTGCGAAGTTTCACACTGTAGCACTAGCACTTTAATCATGCACTTTATCAACAGCAGCAAAGTAGGCCCACTGGGGCGGTAGTATGCAATATTAGCACTTTGGTTAACATAATCACCCACATGCTAATTGATGACAAAATAGGTGTGCGCAGAAATGCAACTAGGTGGAGAATACAGCTAGGTTTGACATGTCGTCATCCAAAATTGTTTATATTCCAAAGGTTTTTTGATAATCAATTTTATTGACATTTTCAAAACCTAGGAGATAAAAGGACAGCCAAAGAATGCACAATATAGCAGAAATCATCACCATCAAACAACAGGAGGCGTAAGCCAAGGAAATCGTCCATAAGCACAATGTGCCCTGCAGTGGAAAAAGGCGGCCATGAAAAGGAAAAGTTAACACAAAACTCAAAACAATAAATTTAACCACTTGCCCCATATCTTCTCAAACTTTTCAGGGCACCCCCTGGCCTCAAAGAGGGGTTCCTCTTGGGCTGCGCACGAATCCACCCCTCTGCGCCATTTACGAACAGTAGGAGGCTTGGCTTGGGACCAAGCAGCAGCGATATCCCGCTTGGCAACCGCCACCGCCATACCCAAGAAACGCTTGTCAGCTCAAGAGCCATCCAAGCCATCTAAGACTCCGAGGAGGAGGCGCAGGTGGTCGTGGGGAACCTGCCAACCCAGTGTTTGTGTAAGTTCAGATTCTATACCCGCCCAGAAGGAGGTAAGACCTGGACATTGCCAGACCATGTGGTAAAAATCGGCCGGGACATGGCCACAACGGGTACAGTCAGGTAGGGGACGTAAGCCCGCCTTATGGAGGCGTACCGGAGTCAGGTATGCTGTGTGGAGGTAGTAGAGTTGAATAAGGCGCAGTTTAGAGGAGGTAGTTAGAGTTTTGGGTACCATTAAGGCGTCTCGCCAATCTGCTTCTTCTAGGGGGCCCACCCATCCCTCCCAACGAGTTTGCAGCGCATCTAAGGTGGCTGGGCCGTTGTTCACCAGCGAACGATAAATCAGCAACACTCCCCCCTTCCCCAAGTCGCCCATCATGACCTGCACCTCGAGCGGATTGAATTCGGGGAGTGAGGTACCGGGGGAAACATGTGCATGGAGGGTGTGATGGAGTTGCAAATATTTGTAAAACTTTGTCGGGTAGAGGGAGTGACGCTGCTGCAGATCCAAGAAGGCCCGGATGTGGTCACCAACCCAGATGTCCCCAAGAAGTGTAATCCCAATCCGGTCCCACTGGCGAAACCCACTGAGGGTCGATACCTTCGGCAGCCAAGTCCCGTGCCATAGGGGAGTGTGTTGGGTGAGTTTCCTGTCCCAGTGTGTGTAGCGCAGAGCCGAGCGCCATGCCGTTAGGACCGCCCTAGTGATGGGTGGAATAGTCTGTGGGATAGGGGAACCATACAGGTAGGCCTGCAGCTGAGGGAAGTCCATGGTCCCAAGCTCGGTCCGGTAAGCTGGATCAGACCAGCCCCCAGCAAACCAATCGTGAATGACAATAAGCCGGGTAACCAGGTAATAGAGATGGAGGTTGGTCATTCCCATACCTCCATCAAAGGGAGGTATTCGACAGCGGGCTAGGGCCATACGCGGTCTGCCATTCCCCCACAGGAACTTGGTAATCACCCCATCAAACTCACGAAACCAACTACCTGGTAGATGAAAAGTAATGTTCTGTAAAATATATAAAAAGCGGGGAAGGATCATCATTTTAAAAAGTGCTCCTCTACCAAGAGGGTTAAGCGGGAGGGACTGCCAATGTTTGAGATCGGATTTGGCTTTTGTGACCAGGGGGGTAAGATTGAGAGCCCATTCCAGTTCAGGGAGCAGGGTTATCCAAATCCCCAAGTATTTAAATGACTGTCTCCGCAGAGGGATTGTAGATTGCCAGTCAAAGCAGGATCGCGAGGGGTGAAGGGGGACCAAGGTGGACTTCGCAGGGTTGAGCCGCACACCCGAGATGTCCTCGAAGGACCGGAGCACCTCCAGACAACGTGGGCCGGAATTCTCCGGGTCGGCCAAGAAAAGCAGAACGTCATCTGCGTATAAGGTGATTTTGTCGGTCTGCTGGGACCCACAAGACCACCCTTGAATCCGGAGATCAGTGCGTCTGAGGCATGCCAACGGCTCCATCGCCAGTGCGAATAGAAGTGTTGAAAGTGGACAGCCTTGGCGGGTGCCTCTTCGGATGGGGAACGCCTCAGAAAGGGCACCATTAGTCAGGACCCTTGCCTGAGGGTTTGAGTACAGGACCTGAATGAAGCTCCGAAAGCGGGGGCCGAAGCCCATCTCAGTCAGGACATCTCCTAAGTAGGACCATTCGACTGTATCGAAGGCCTTCTCAAAGTCTATTAGCAGCAGGGCTAAGTACGGGGTGAGTCGGTGCCGATGGGCTAGGGCCAAATGAAGGCGGCGTATGCAGTGTCGGGTGCCACGTGCAGGCATAAAACCGCATTGATCGGGATGGATCAAGTCATGTAGCAAGGGGCGAAGACGTTGGGCTAGGACTGTAGCAAAAAAAAATATTTCGGTGTTAATAAGGGAGATTGGGCGATAGTCTGTACAGGACAGGGAGGGTGGCTGAGTCTTTGGAATGACCACGATGGTGGCCACGTCAGTCTCTGGAGGGAAGGACTCCACCTTGATCACGTGTTGGAAGAGATCAGTGAGGTGAGGAACCAGCAGGTCCCGATAGGCCGCATAATATTCCTGCGGGAAACCATCAGGCCCTGGCGTCCTCCCGGAGTGTAACAAGGAAATGGCACCCTGGATCTCCTCCGGAGTAAAGGGACGGTCAAGGTCTGTCGAGTCAGACTGGGAAAGGCAGGGGAGTCGGACCTCCGCACGGTCCAGTACCTCGGCCAAGGATGTCGTGGGGGTCGAGCCGAGTAGAGCTGGGCGTAATACCCCGCAAAGGTCTGGGCTATGGCTGCAGAGGTACAGTGGTGGATACCAGTGGCATCCCGGACTTCGGGGACAATTCTGTTAGCTCTAGGGAAGGAGACCAGGTTGTGAAGCAGTTTACCGTTTTTGTCTCCCCACCCATAGACACGAGCCACAGAGGAGCGCCACAGTGTCTTGGCCGATTCGAGGGAGACTTGACGGATCTCCTCGCGAAAAAGCGCAAGTTGTCTGTCTAAATGGGCATCCTCCGCAACGCCTGAGGCAGCCTCCAATCGCGTGGCCTGCACCTTGAGCTGAGTCAAGCGAGTGGTCTGCTCCACCCGTTTCGAGTGGACTAGGCCTCTGGCCACCCCACGTATGGTAGCTTTGCCGGCTTCCCACAGCGTGCCGGCGGAGGGGACCGAGCCTGTGTTGGCCAAGAAATAGTGCCTCAACTCTATCTCAAGCGCGTCCCTAGTCTCTGCGTCCTGCAGAAACCAGGCATTAAACCGCCAGACCGAGCGTGTCCCCCCGGAAGAGGCACCAAAGCAGAGAGAGATAGCGGAGTGGTCCGAAATTCCTTGTGGAAGGATAGAAACACCGGAGATCAGTTGGCAGTCGATGGCGGGGAGAAGAAGCAAATCAATACGGGAGTGGGTGTGGTGAGCTTCGGAGGTATGAGTGTACTGTGTCTCTCGGGGGTGCCATAGCCTCCAGGCGTCGCAGAGCCCGAGTGTGGATGACCAGTCCGAGAGTCATTTTGAACAGGTGAGGCGTGAGGAGGAGGGGGTCCCTGTGGCACCGCGTTAAAGTCCCCGCCGATCATGGTATGGCCGTGGGGCAGGGCAGTGATCACCTCCGTTAGGCAGTGGAGGGTGGAGGAATGCATGTCAGGGGGAATATATATTGAGAGGAAATTAAAGACTTTTCCCTCGAGCCTGCCGGAGAGGGATATGTAGCGTCCCTGTGTGTCAGTCGAGACATGGAGAGGTGTGAAGTCGAGCCCGCGTTGGATCAATATAGCCACCCCCCGGGAGCCCCGCGCGAAGCCCGAGTGCCAGACCCTGTCAAACCCATAGCGGGCAAGGAAGGAGCACTGCGTTCCCAGGAGGTGTGTCTCTTGCAGGAGGAGGACGTCGGGGGTCTGACGCTGAGCGCTCCTAAGGACGGCAGTACGTTTAATGCGGTCTAGCAATCCATTGACGTTCCAGGACTGGGCCTGGACGGACCTACCTTGCAAGTGCGTCTGGGGAGTGGCTGGCGTGAAGTGAAAAGGGCCAGAGGAGATCCAGGCCCCGGGTAAGAGGATGCAACATGGCCAGAGGAGAGGGACGGGGCTGGTGCCTGGCTGTGTAGCTCCTACTGGTGAAGACGGTGTGAGTGTGTGGTGGGCTGTCATGAAAAACAAAAAACAACAACATGTGTAAAACTGTATACAGTGCCTCAAACGGAGTCAAACTAAACAAAAGATGGAGGGCAACGGCCCCCCCCCGAGCCCCTCCCAACACCCCCACCCTATACTTCCAAACCAGAAGCATCTGTCGCCCCAAACTAAAACAAGAAGCTATCCTAAAACGGCTAGCAGGGCAAGTTGTGGCGTCGGCGGTGGACCCCTCCATTTAGTCGGATAAGACACTGTCAACATTTAAATAACACTGCCACAAGCCCCATGAGTTTCAAGTCAATGTTGCTGCCATGGGACCTCCTGGTCAGAGCCCAGCATCTTCCCCGGATTCCCGGAGCGCCGGGCTTCGAGATAGATCTGAGTCAAAGAGAGCAGGGAGCAGCGTCGAAGTGGGATCTTGGTCGTGGGCTAGGTTCAGCAGGGAATTGGCCCGACTAAGGTCGCCCAGGTTTGAAGGGACCTCAGAGGAGATCAACTGCTGCGGGCCAGTTTCAGGTGATTGTGAGTGGTCTCTGTGCCGTTCTCCCCTCCTACGGGAGCGATTGTGCCGCCGCTGCTGCTTGGGCGGAGAAGGAGGTGGTCGGGAAGGGCCTAACATGGGAGGGGGAGAGGTAGGATGGACTCTCAGAGGCCGTTCTTCCGTGAGCCATGTCCAGGCCGCCTGAGGTGTGTCGAAGAAAATTGCCTTGTCCTGAAAAATGACTCTGAGGCGAGCCGGGAAGAGGAGACCATAACGCAGGCCCAAATTACGGAGTTTCTGCTTAACTTCTGCATAAGTACGACGCTGGGCCTGAACGTCCCTCGTGTAATCCGGAAACATCATTATGGTACTGTTCTGATATTTCAAGGGACCATGGAGTCGGGCTTCTCTCAGGACAGCGTCCCTGTCGCGGAAATTGAGAATACGGATGATAATAGGACGTGGAGGTGCCCCGGTGGGAAGTTTGGCCGCCAGAGAGCAGTGTGTGCGCTCGATGGCAAACCACGGCGAGAGGGCTTCCGCAGGTATCCAGGACCTAATCCATGTCTCAATGAAGGTGTCCGCATGGCCCTGTTCTGCATTTTCAGGAAAGCCTATGAGGCACAGGTTGTTCCGCTTCGAGCGATTCTCTGCGTCCTCCGCCCGGCGGTGCAGCTCCGAGGTCTGAGTCTGCAGGCGGGCCACCTGCGTCTTCAGCTGGCTCAGGTCATCTTCTGCGGTGGAGAGGCACGACTCTGCCTCCGACAACCGCGCCGTTGCGTTGCGGAGGTCCTGGCGGATAAGGGCCACATCGACCCGCACCTCGCCGATCTTGCTCTCCATGGAGGCCTGAGGGGTGCCAATCGCCTGGAGGATGGTTGAGAGATCACTCCCCACCAGGGGGGGGGCACCGGACGCTCCCCTTGCCGGACTTCGGTCGGCAGCAGTGTATTGGTCCATCTTAGCTTGAGTGTGTGGTGCCGGTATTTTTGGGGCACGGTCCCTGCCCATCTTCGTCGCGAGCACTGGGCCTGGATAGCTCTCAAGGTGGATGGAAGGATCACAGGCTGCCGATTCCTACCTCAGGGGGGGCAGATGAGCGCCCAAGCCGTCGATACTCAGGCTCGGGCACGGAGACCACCCCGGTCGGAGATCGCAGGTCTCAGGGGACGACGGCCTTCAGGGATGTGGCTCCTAATCCTGCCGCTCGAATCGACGGCCAATCCCACGGGGAGAGCCCCGGAGCCACCGTTAGCAGCCAATGCCTGGTCGGAGAGAGGTGGAGATAGGAAGGGCCTGTTTCGTGGGTCACTCACCGGTCAACGGGCGCGACCAAACCAGTCTCGTCTCTGCAGTCCGCCGGAGGAACGAGGACAGTCCCAGGGAGCAACCGGGCGCCAAGCAAAGGAAAACGATGGGAGGGTGATAGAGGAGATCTCGTCGTCCAGTGCTGGTGGGGAGATCGCAATTCCTCAAGGCACTCCGCGCCGCCCGATCCGCGCGGCCGAGTCCAGGCAGGGGCTCCTTGTCTGTGTGTGCACCTTTGCCAAGGCGCGGGGTGAGGGTCCCCGGTTTGGCCAGGCAGGTCCGGTGGGCCCAGCGGGCAGGAGGCGGGAACCCACAGTGACTCCGTCCACCCGGGTGGCGTCACCGCGCCCATCCGTGCGGTGGTGGTGTAGGTGTGAAGGGTCAGGCAGAGGCAAGGGGCTGTGCGCCACCCGGAGAGGAGCAGGGGGCTACTCGACACAGCAGCCGATCCCCAGGCCCACCCTCATCCACCGGGGAACGTGCGTATGGAGGCCCCAGGTCTTCCTTCGCCGGGGGTCCATGCAGTCTGTGTCAGTGCTCTTTCGGATCTTGGCCCCAGGGAAGCTCTCCAAAGGACCCCTCCACGCAACCTCGCCGTTCCCATGTAGGGCGGACCAGGAGATGTGGGTCACGGAAGTCTCAGGGTCGCCAGGCGTGGCCCCCCAGGCCGGCCCTCCATGCACCGAAAGTGTGGGGGTTAGATCGTGACACCATGGGCAGCCGGAGGAGCTGGGTCAGGCGCCACAGGGTCCACGCGACAGAGGAAGGGGACCCAGCGCCGGCGGGCCTCCCAGGACAGAGGCGTCTCGCCCATTGGTAGGCCGCAACGGAGGCCTCCACTTCGCAGCCCCGGCACACCAGAGAGGCTGTCTCAGGCAGGGATGACGAGGCAGGCCTCTCACGCCTGCTCCCTCAAACGCAGGAGGTGGCCACCAGGGTTGTGCAGGGCCGGCAGCGCGGAGGAGAACAGCGCAAGCTGGCGAGGAGGAGAGGGGGGGCAGGAGCACCGATGTCGGCCTCCCGCACCGCTACCCAACGAGGTAGCCGAACCCCAGGCTGGCCCCACTTACCGGATTGGCACCTCGCCGCAGGTCACAGATTGGCCCTCGCCGGAAGGATCAGTGAAACTTCCCCAGCTGGAGCACCTTGGCCCCGGAAGGCGCATTTCGCCCGCCGGCCTCCCGCGGGCATCGAGCAGGTGCCCGGAGCCCCTCGGCCTCGGTCCCAGACGTCGACGCTGCGTGTATGAAGGGCGCGAGGGCTCGACACCGGAGCAACGCCAGCCAGGCAGGGCAGCACACGGGAGCCAGGCCAGTCGCTGCAGACGGTTTCAGGCAAAAAGGGGTGCAGCACCAGTGGCCTCACGGGGCGATGATGCCGCAATCACTGCTGGGCCTCGGCGGAGGCCGCCATCTTGCGGCCTCGGAGCATCGGGAAGGCTGAGTCCAGAACCGGGCGTCAGGGGCTCAGAACCGCCAGCCAAGCAGACGGGAGCAGCGCCCTCGGCCTAGGGAACCTCCACAGGCAGGTTAGAAGAGCGGATGACTGCCGCTGACAAGAGGATGCGAGGCGGATGACGGAGGGGTCCGGAGCACTCTTAGAGTGCGACCGCCATCTTGACGCCTCAAGCCACACCCTCTCCAAAGGTACTGTATTATTTATTAATAAATACAATTTTACCTGAGATTTTTAAACATACATACTACATGATTGCACAAACTAAATGTAGATAATTAATACCATGCTGCTTTGATTTTAAGTATTCTGAGGCTGGACATAAGTCTCTGTACAGTATTAACTATGCACTTGTCACTTTAAGCACCTTAGTAATAGCAGCAAAGCGAGCCCATTGGGGCAACATTATAACCTTAGCATTGTGAATGATAAATTTTCCACATGCCAATTGTTGATAAACCGTTTTTTCACAGAAAAGCAATATGGTGGAAAACCCAATAAGGTTTGCCGTATGGTCATTTAAAAATATTTAAAAATGTTTATAATCAAATGTACTGTAATGTGTACTTAATTTTAAAATGTATTAGGCAAATTAGACAAATACACAAAGTAAAAACATGTAATTAATATCATGCTGCTATGTATACAATAAGCCTGAGAATAGACGCAAGTCTTTCTTCAGTGTTCAACAAGCACTTGTCACTTTAAATGGGAGAGCGTTTCGTAGTCGCGTCATGTGATCAAGGCCTGCAAAGGCCAAAACGCGTCACGGCGGAAAGCTGCAAATAAAACTTTAAGCACGAGTAAAAGTGGTGTCCGCTCCTGTTTTGTTCCGGATTGCAAGGGAATACGCAAACTCAGGAGTCAAGTGATATATATATATATATATATATATATATATATATATATATATATATATATATATATTATATATATATATATATATATATATATATATATAAAACGATCTCTTCACTCGGAAGCAACCGGAGGGACACTGCGGGGACACCAAGCAGGTTCATTTAATGAAGCAATGGCATGACGCTTTTCGGCGAGTGTGCCTTTATCAAATGCCTTTTACACCGGCAGTTCGCACCAACCATCTCTTTAACTGTTCCATTGTTTTCCCATTGGTGGAAGTCCAGCTGGGCCGGGTTAGTAATTGGAGCCTCACTGCAGCCTTCATCAACAAACTACAGTTCCCAGCAAGCACCATTTTGGCCAACTGGGTAAGTGTCTCACATCGGCCTCATTGAATCTCATAATGAGCGCTGGTGGTTTTATAGAACGTGGTTGCATGCAAACAAAATAATCTCGGTGTCACTGCAGCAATGAATCTTTTCCTTGGCCCCCATATGTTCAGCCACATAGACCCATGTCCCGCATGACCTGAGACATCAATGCAATGATCGAGTCTCTCCGTGTAGTCACGGACTGCGACTGCACAGCAGTACCTTGCTTTCTTTGGATGCGGCGGTCCAGAGTTAATCCAATACCTTGGAATCACGTCGTTTCTTCTTGCCCATGAAACTCCGGACACTTGTCGGACGGGTCTCCCAGCACGCCAAGGGCTAACGCGCAAAATATTCACCAAAACGATCTCTTCACTCGGAAGCAAACAGAGGGACACAGCGGGGACACCAAGAAAGTTCATTTAATGAAGTAATGGCATGACGCGTTTTGGCGAGTGTGCCTTTATCAAATGCCTTTTACACCGGCAGTTCGCACCAACCATCTCTTTAACTGTTCCAGTGTTCTCCCATTGGTGGAAGTCCAGCTGGGCCGAGTTTGTAATTGGAGCCTCACTGCAGCCTTCATCAACAAACTACAGTTCCCAGCAAGCACCTTTTGGCCAACTGGGTAAGTGTCTCACATCGGCCTCATTGAATCTCATAATGAGCGCTGGTGGTTTTATAGAACGTGGTTGCATGCAAACAAAATAATCTCGGTGTCACTGCAGCAATTAATCTTTTCCTTGGCCCCCATACGTCCAGCCACATAGACCCATGTCCAGCATGACCGGAGACATCAATTCAATGATCGAGTCTCTCCGTGTAGTCACGGACTGCGACTGCACAGCAGTACTTTGCTTTCTTTGGATGCAGTGGTCCAGAGTGAATCCAATACCTTGGAATCACGTCGTTTCTTCTTGCCCATGAAACTCCGGACACTTGTCGGTTGGTTCCCCCAGCACCCCAAGGGCTAGCGCACAAAATATTCACCAAAATGATCTCTTCACTCGGAAGCAACCGGAGGGACACAGCGAGGACACCAAGAAAGTTCATTTAATGAAGCAATGGAATGACACGTTTTGGCGAGTGTGCCTTTATCAAATGCCTTTTACACCGGCAGTTCGCACCAACCATCTCTTTAACTGGTCCATTGTTCTCCCATTGGTGGAAGTCCAGCTGTGCCGGGTTTGTAATTGGGGCCTCACTGCAGCCTTTATCAACAAACTACAGTTCCCAGCAAGCACCATTTTGGCCAACTGGGAAAGTGTCTCACATCGGCCTCATTGAATCTCATAATGAGCGCTCGTGGTTTTATAGAACGTGGTTGCATGCAAACAAAATAATCTCGGTGTCACTGCAGCAATGAATCTTTTCCTTGGCCCCCATGCATCCAGCCACATAGACCCATGTCCAGCATGTATATATATATCAGCCTCTCAACTTTCCTCGAGTGAGCCGGGACACATCAGCTGCGGTGCGCGCCAGGGTCCGAGGAAACCCTGTCTTCAATTTCAACTCACCACGCAAAAAGCTTTGCAAACGCACACTCCTTCCGCAGAAATAAGGCACAATTCCAATGTGCTTGGGATCAGTTTATTCACGGTACCAAGCCGGCAAAACCCAACGCGTTTCGGCGTGAACGCCTTGATCACGGATATATATATATGTATCTTCAAGGCATGTAGATGCGGGATGTGGAGTTAGGAATAGAAGATCTATACTTCCTCTATATGCCTGGACCTTTTGATATTTTGGTCTTCGATATTTTGACCATGATATTCTTGCATCACAATATCCTTATTGTTGATATTCAGCAGTACAACTCCAGGTGCAGTCTTGGCTGTGCATTTCTGGCCAGTGGAAACCATGCCTTATTAGCCTCACTTCTTTAGACAGCAACAAAGATTGTCTAGCACAAGTGCAGCACATTTGGGTAAGGACTCATCTCTTCCTCATCTAAAGAAGAGTCCTGTCTCCAGAGGACCGCAAGCCACGGCCACATACTGAGCTCTTTCTTCAACTAAGTTAACCTGACGCTTTGCAACTGCTGCCTGCTTGACATTGTGTATGGTACCATCACACCTAATCTCCTGAAAAGAGTACAATGCTGTCTCATTCCATGGGCCTGCAGGGGGCCTAGTCCACTCTGTCCACCTCTGTTACAGTGCATTTGCACCTCTGTTCCATTCTCCAGTCGCTGCTGACTGCAGAGGGTCAGTCCAGGTTTCCTGACTGCTGAAGCTGGACTCAGCCTTGTCCCAGCTCCAAGATGTGCTGGTACACCAGGTCACTCCTCAGTTGCTTTCCCTTCCCTCACCCAGTCTGCAGTCCATGCTTTGTGGTCACCGCCCAGGGTGGGGCCTGTCAGTCCCCACCTGTATGTCAGCAGTGATCTCAGTCCGGTCTGGAAACCTGTGCCACTGAAGCCCACAGGAGGTCCTTATTCCCTGCCACCAAGGGACGAGCAGAGTTGGTTACTCTGATTCTTCGCAGTTCTGGAAGTTACTCTGGGCCTTCATCACCAGCCGTCCTGCTCTACTTTAAATTTCTCATATCAGCTGCTATTTTGAACATTGCCGTCAGTCTGGTCCTTTGCATCATTTCACTTCTGGTGAATTGTTTTTCTCCCACCTTTAGCACAGTTGTCAGGTGTCCCCTGAATCCACCCCATCCCTAGTTGAACCAACAAGTGAAAGTTTCATAAAAGTATGAATGTTGAAGCTAGAGAGGAGTTCAGAGATATATAGTTGACTCCATGAGCTGCTGATTATACCTCTCCTTACTGAACATGTGGTTAGTGGATGTTCTGAATACAGTAAAATAATGTCATAATTTAAGGTAATATGTACTCATCTTCTATAGCTGCATCCTTTTACTAACTTCTGACTATGAAATACTGTGCCAAATGACTCCAGGCACAGTCCGAAGAAGGAGGATGACACTGAGCAGCCATGTTTTATCTCTTCAGTGGTTGAAAAATTCTTACCAGATTTAGATAGTAATAATTGCCTTAGGGTGAAGGTATTCGCATTTGGGGATTCATATAAGGAATTCACAGAGTTTATGAGTTTGATCTGGTAACTGGAAACTCAGCACAGAGACATTTCTTGCAGAATGATTTCTCAGCGTCAAAACTATATATTATTTTTGGCATTCAACTAGATGGAGTAATATCCAAAATTGTTGTTAAGGTGTAGGGTTGTGGATATAGTTTGACTCCTTATTTTTCATGACGTATTAAACATGAGACAACCATTAAAAGTCTAATTTCAAGTTTCCCTGTAAAGCTTTTAGGCTTCACATTCAACAAAGAAATAGAGTAATAACATTCACACATTTTAGGATCATTTACTTCCTTGATGAATTCTGATATACTAGCCCCATTACATTTACAACATTCCCTTGGTAATCTGTTGGGGCTGTCAGCTTTGCCACTTTTCACTGTTTAATATCTGCACAAATCTCTTATATCACTATCCTGGCTACTAAATTTATTTCAGGTAGGTAAAAGTAGCAGACTGCAGATACAGTATGAATGTCCCATCTTTTAAAGAAGGCTCCTGTGGATGGAAATATGCATAGCATGGTTAGGATTACTGTTCCTGCTTCTGATTTCATTAGTTCTTCTACACATTCTGATCTAATTTCTAGGATACAATTCATAACCTTTTGCTCTTTATCTGTTTATGCTAGAACTGTAGCAATTTGATTAATACTATATCAAAGATGTTGCTTTTCACTACCTCTTCTATCAGATCTTGAAGTAATGTCTAATTAGTTATAAGCTTAAATGTGCAATCTTTAGGACATACCGGACTAGACATCTGATGGGTTAGGTGTTCAATATTAAATTACTTCAGTTGTGTATTTCTATTTTTTATTTCTTCTGTCCTCATCCTTTATTTATACATTATGTATAAGAGCATCAAAAGCTTCACAAATTAAATCTGGGCAATCATATTCACAAATTTACACCTATGTACAGAACAATGACTCACAGAGGCTATAGTTCATAGACTAAAACATTGTTTTGAAGTCCTTGAAGACCACAATCGGAGCAGCCCTAAAGGGGTAGTTGAGTCCATTGTTTGCCAGGCTGGCCATGTTTCCCCACCGTTTGGACATTCCCTAATATCCATATCATTTAACCTCTGTTTAGACATACAATGCACTTCTTCCTGGTTTTTTATACTTTGCACAGAGAATAATATTTATGCCCTAATTAATTTTACTGGGACACAAATCTTGTCCACTGCCCTTTCTGGCTTCCCAGATGTTCAATACTCCACATTACTTTCATTGTTAATATTTTTTTTTTTAGAAGCTTTCTAAGATCTAGGAGAACAATTGAGGATATTTAATAAGGGAAATGGATTTGAATCATCTATCACTTTCAAAGGGTAAAATCGAAGTGTGCTGAGACTGTACTAAGTTGGGAGAGCTGGGTAAAGTCTTTTCATTGTAAGCTAGCTGTGTGACACACTAACAGCAAATAATCAAGCAGTGGAGATTAGTAAAAATGCTAGCTAACACTAGCTATCACAAATTGCCTAGCTTAATGCTAGAGCAGTGCCAGAAAGCCCTAGGGTGTTAGTGTGCTACACAAGTTGATAAATCAATCACTCAATTAATCAGCAGTTAAGATATCTCATCATACTGCAGATTTTCTTTTAGTTGGAGCATCAGTCTGATGGCCATCAGGAAAACATTGTTTCTTACCAGACTGACTGCGGGAGCCTTTCTAATGAAATAGATCGTAGTATTGCAATTTTGCACTCAATTAGTTTTAGTTGTAGGGAGCCGGCACACCAACCTTGGACTTTAGTTGAACATTTGCTTCTTAAGTGCAAGACAGGAGCTGATTTTACCAATATTACTGCTTTGATTTAGAGCCCACCACAGCATACTTTGTTTCTATCAGAATTTCATGATTTTTGTGCACATTTGCAGCTGTTAGGGAATTTTAGATACTTTTAATGCAATGCTTTATTTAGAATATTTATTAACAAAGGAATCTTTAGCCCTTCTTCACTTCATCTTCATACAATCGGATTTATTCAATGAGCAGATAGTCTCACCCATGAAGGTGGCCATTTATAAGAGTTAATTTTAGATTTTAATCTGCAGCCAAAAATCAAACAAGAACCCCACTGTCATGGTGTGCTATAAATAGTTTTTATGTTGAGACACCCCTATCTAATCAGAGTATTTAACAGCAAGCAATTTTAAAGCCCTTGAGGAACCAGAGATGTATCAAAGGGGTTCAGTTATAAGTATGTGCTACTTCCTCAATCCTGCTTCTTCAATGAAATCAAAAATCTACATTGACCTTCGTGACTTTTGTGACTCACTAAGACTATTTTTTCATGAGACATCAAGAGTGAAATTGAGGCTGATCTTTCATTTATTCAATTCCCCGTTCTTTACCTGCATTAGATTTTGAATTTCACTGCCCTGTCATAAAACCATTCTGATCTTAATGTATTAGGGATGTGATGATGCCTGCTAGTCAAGCTGCTAATCCCTTTGCTAGGATTTTGATCTCATATTGATGAAAGTACTTACACCGCAATCTTTTAATAAAGTCGTTAAAGATTTTTCCCAATTGGTCGCATGGATCTTTGTAGGTTGACTTGAAGCTCTGTCAGGGAGAAGATAACAACAATACATTTCTAGCTTTTGAAACGAATGTGACTCCACAATAAGAAGCAATAATCGCCAAATATGGTTAAATGGATTTATTTTAGGATACTAATGAATCCAGTATATAAGCAGAATAAAAATAAGTTCAAGGGATACAACAATGCAGCAGGTAAGCTGAAGTATCTCAGTAGATTGAGTAGTAATAAAATGAGATACAGAATAGTGACAGCCACAACAATAATGAAACAAATTAAAGTAAATGGGTGTTCCATAAAGAAACTTCCCTTCTCTCTTCTAACCATAGATTGACTACAGGACCATCTACCCAGTATTTCTAATTAGGGAGCATAGAAGATGTCAGCAGGTTATAGACTTCTGTAGAAGTCTTAGAAAAGGAAATAAGTGTTTAGCCTAAAGTTTCACACTTACAATAAAAAGGTAAGCAGGGAGGCCTATCCCTCTCCAAGTCTAAAGGGAATCTGTCTTCTAACTGTGGGAACTGGGGGCACTAGGAAGCCCACCGCAAGATGGCCGCACTGTAGTGCAGCTCTGATGGCTGAGGCTGCTTATCCACCAAATATCCTGTTTTTAGCTTATCATTCGTGGGTGAAAAGTAGTGATCGCAGTCCATGATGACCCAGCCATCTAAATTAGCTGCAATAGAGCATGTCTAATGTGGTGGAGACGCTTAGACACCTGAGCACAATCGCCAGCGTGGAATTGGCCTGGTGGTGGAAAATGGTGGCCGGGCCTTGAGGACATAGAGGCAAACCACATTGCCGAAGAGCGATGCAACATCCTGCGATCAACTGTGCTGCACGCACGTGCGTTCAGTGTGAGCGATTGGCGGCCGCTTGAGCAGCCAGAGTGGCGAGACATGCTGCGTCCTATTAAGGGAGGCGGGCCGGTGTGTGGAAAGCCTGGTCAGAGCATCTGACTGTTGGAGACAGCGGCGGACCCAGCATGTGTCCCTGATGGGAATGTGAGTGGCAGCGGAGTGCAGCAAAGAGGTATGAGGCTACAACTAGCGCTAACTGCCGGGAGGACAAGACAATGAGCATGCACGGTGATGGCAGCAAGGACTGCCCAAGATACTGCGGCCCTGAACACTGTCTGCCTGTCTGGTGAACTCCACCTTCTCACAAGCAAGATCTGGTAGGTGTGCGCTTACCTGAAGGCCAGTGGTCGGCTGCGAAGGTGAACGGACACTGGCTGGGAGTGATTGGTAATAGCCTGGGTTGCAGGGCTAGGGACGGCGCGCCCCAGCCGCCGATAACGTTGTACCGTGGAGAACTGACGCACAATATTTATTGTTGGCCAGTAGGTTGATGAGTGGCTACACCTGCGGCGACTTGTGGCCTGCTCGGCGTCCCAACACCTGCTAACTGTGTGTGACCTGTGGAGCTCTGCTGTGTCTGAAGGCCGTTGGGTAACATGGTTGTACCTTGACGGACAAACACTGAATGCAGGAACGCAAGGGGCTTCTGCGCTGCATAAGATGATCACATGCCCCCTGACACAGGCCGCTTGATATAGGAACAACACGTGGGCCCCCCTCGACAGCACGGCAGTGGGGCCTCTCAGAACACAGTGAGTAGGAAATAAGCGCGAACGCCGCCAAAGTCCAGTCACTGGGTGTGTGAAACAAGCAGCGGGAGGCTAATAAAGGATACCAGCATACGACCCATAAGTGCCACAGTGGGAAAGCAGTAGCTCCCAGAGGAGGCCAATAGTCCAGAGATTGTATCCTGGGCGCATTATGAAATCCTGCTATGAAATGCTGCACTGGATATAAACATAAAACGATCCTGGGGCTGGTTAGGCCTGGAGGCCTGAGGTTACTGTGAGGCCAACGCCCCACCTGTACAAGTCTCCAGGGGTACAGCACGGATTGTTGTTGGGCACAGTGAGATAAGCAGCGATGGGCAAGACAGACAAAGAGCAGCCAAAACTCACGTTTGAAGCCAGACAATCAACTAAGCCCCAGCAGCATGCACTGTCGGACTCGGAGCAGGAGACGCCATCCCAGACCACCATGACCCTCAAGAGCACCCTGCTAGCCATGCATCAAAGTCTACTGATGATAAACGGCAAGATTGATTCACTTAATCTACGCATGGATCATATTGCTTCTAAATTGGATAAGCAAGGGAGGCGGATTGGGAAGGCAGAACAGCGAATTTCGAGTGCTGAAGATGGGCTGCAGTCAGTCACTACAAAATGCCTCAACATGGAGAAAGTATTGGTGGTGATCTGGGTGAGAAAAATGAGGACTTGGAGGCCCAATCCTGCCGCAATATTATCCGCATCATGGGAATACCGGAGTCCACTAACCTGGCTGGATGGAACACTATGTGTAGCAAATGCTGAAGGAATTGTTTGGGGCAGAGAGCTTTTCTGCAGTCCTAATTGTTGAGAGAGCCACCAGAACCCTGATGGCTCAACCTCCCACGGGAGCGCCACCGTGCCCAATAGTCGCCAGGTTATTAAACTATCGTGACTGTGATAGAGTGCTTGCGCTGGCACGTGAAAAATAATCCACACAGCACCAAAGGAACGAAGTGGCATTCTACCCAGATTTTACAGCAACAGTTCAAGCAGCCTGTAAAGAATTCCTCCCAGTTAAGAAGCTGCAGGCGATGAATGTACCATATGCCATGCTGTACCAGGCCCATTTAAGAATCAATCACAGAGACACGCAGAAAATCTTCAAAACACCAAAAGCAGCAATGGACTTTGTGAAAGCGATAGTGAACCCTAGCCAGAGACATCGAGATTCCAGTTCAGACGATAACGCAGGCTAAGCCTGGGTAGATGAGGCAGATGACTGCAGCGATGACGAACATGCAGACACATGCACGGCTAATGTCACGAACACTGGACATTGACACAGAGGCGATCCCCTTTCATAATAGGCAGAGAACCTAACAGACATCTACGATCAGGTTTGATACATGGGTTATTGTATACTAAGCACACTGTGTGCACGTGTCCCCCGATGACAAAAGGTACATTCTGGCAGGACGCAGGCGACATGGGACTTAATAATGAACACTCCAATAACTTGCTTTAGTTGATTTCACAATTTGCTAAAAAATTATTTATACCCCAGGCCACCTCCAGTCACCGGGAAGAGATATCTATCCAGAGGGAATGTTCATAACACTATATGACCTGCAATGTAATAATTAGGTGACTTCACTATTCACTTTTACTTACCACAGACTCCGGGCAGCAGTGCAAGTCCTATACCCACAATTCCCGAGCGTATCTAACACACTGGGAGCACTCCAGGTCTTACTCATGTGCCTTACATGTAGGAAATTAATTACTAAATTATACACTGCTTCCTAAAATGATAAACACCCAGCTCCAACGAAACTATTAACTGCATGGAACTCTGTACTTGATTAATTTCTTTTTGTTTGATCTGTTTATTAAGTTTTTAAGACAGATTATTCATATTACAAGCTTACATGTTTCTTACAAAAGCATACGTTACATTCAAAAGGAAAATGTATTAATCAAGGTGGTACACTTGTTTGCTAACAAATAATAAATGTGTAAATTTATGTCCGTACAGCATTAAGTCTAGTAACAAAAGGAGCTCACATATAGAATATAACCTGTAGCGATACCAGACCAATTTACATACATACATGAGGTGCCCGCCTGCATATGTACTTACTTGAAGCGAACTATGCTATTAACTCCTTACGACTATGCTGTATTGCCAAGGTTTTTGATCAAATAGCTGTGTACATAATTCCTAAACTTGTAACAACAACTTGTGGGGGGGAATGGGGTGGGCTAAGGTGAAGAGAGGTGATGCGTGACCACGATTACCGTCACATTTCAGTAGGTTAAATTGGTTGGGCCTATTGACATGGTCCAGAACTGAAGTCTAGGATGAGTAATATGTGCTGCACACTCCAGACCACACTATATGATGGCTGTAATGTCGGCCTGCATGTGGGTCAGATCAGTCAGCGTTAGGGTTGTCGGTGGCATCCTCCGGGACTAATTCTAGTTGGAGTGTCGTTAGGATTATGTTCTAGGCAGTCGAAATAGGGTATTTGCGGAGTCCAAGGGTATCCTCCCTTTGCAGGGAAGCACCCTCAGCTTTGGCACAATTCAACATGGATTGAGACCAGGTTTTCAGTGTCGGCGGGTTATCAGCTTTCCAGCAGCGTGTGACAAGCCTCTTGGCTTCCACCAGCCCCAGGTCTAAAAAATCTGGAGGTGACCCTGTGCTTCTTACCCCAGGCAAATATCACTGTGATACAGGCTTCCCACGTGTTTGGGAGTGTCCTGCCGGTGCTTGTGGACAAAAGCTGTATCACCCCTGTCCAATAATTGTGTAATTTGGGGCATGACCATAGCATATGTAAAAGTCCGGCATCTGTCAGTTTACAACATGGACAACATGCATCTGTTCTATTAAAATACCTGTTAATTTTGTCTGGGGATAGGTATGCACTGTCGACTATGTAGAACTGGATCAAGTGGAACCTAGCATTCCTGGGGATCTGTTTGGGGCTTTCCAGCATCATGGTCCATTCTTTAGGTGTGTATTGATGGGTCAAGTTCACTTCCCACCGGTTCCGCAAGGGCCCCAGATCGGTTGCAGAGTGATCACGAATCGATTCCGCAAACCATTTTATAAGGTGCCGTCCTGTGCCCATTACATGTATATATTGCATCATTAAATGTGTTTGAGGTTCCTGTGAGATGTTGCCCCAATGGCGCCCCAGTGTGGTTATCCAAGAAGCATGATTTAAAAAGAGTGCAGGAGGAACCCCTTCTTCACCCGCCAGATCCACAAATATCGGTAGCACACCGTCTGTATACAGGTATCCCAGTGTGCAGATCCCTGCCTCGTGCCAGGCTGCAAGCTCAGACAGTCTAACCCCACCTCCACCCCTCGGCATGCCCAGCAGTGGTATGGCCGGTGCGTAAGACGTGATGTGTCTGGTGAGGTATAAAGCCCAACGGAAACAGTTCTGGGCTACCTGCACCAATAAGGGGAGTGATTTGTGCGGCCCAGTGCGTGGGTGGAAAATGTATAAAAGTCTATTCACTGTGTATGGGGAAACCACACCCCACTGTGTCGGTTAGGTGTAGTTCCGTCACCCAGCCCGCCACCCATTGTATCTGGGAAGCCAGATAGTAATGTTCCAGGTTCGGTAGGGCTAGCCCTCCCTGCGTTTGGGGCAGATATAGCTTTGCGAGCGCCACCCTACATTGTGTATTGCACCATATAAGATCTCTAAGTGTGCCTTCCAAGGAGCGAAAAAAAGCCGCTGGTAGGTAGAGTGGGAGGTTGGTAAAATAATACAACAGGCGGGGGAGCATCACCATCTTTATAAGCGCCACTCTGCCTGCAACTGAGAGATTGAGGGGTCGATTCCGATTCGGGCCGGAAAAAGCACCGACCGACTCGGAGCCGGTATTAATTCCGACCGACACGTACCTGTGGCGCCCGACCCGCCAAGTACGATGCAAAGCGTGCAAAATCCGACCGACACGTACGGAACCCAAGCCGAACGACCGAGCCGCACGGAAAACAGCAATCCGGCCGGAAAAACACGCGAATCGAACCGACCGACACGCACCCGGAACAAATCCGACCGAAACGTACCCGCGAACTCCAAACCGCAAAGTACGATGCAAGGCGCGAAAACCACGACCGAGTCGGACGGAGGACAAGCCGTACGACCGACACGCATACAAAACTGCGAGCCGATGTAACACAAAACACTGCGACCGACGCGTACGCAGCATAGAAAATAGCACAAACATAGCGTGAACGAAACGGAGAAGACCGTACGAGACAACTGCAGGGTCCGACTCGGTCACAAGAACGTTTCCAACATGCACAGAAAGTACTAAGGGAAAATACACAAAAAAGGGCAAACAAGCAATTACAAAGCCAATAAATACTGGGGGGTGGGGACAGAGAACAAAGACACACCCACAACTCCACCCATATAAAGGACACAAATCCCAACCATGATCCTTTGCAAATGCTATTCACCTGCCAGCACTCAACAGACAGCAACCACACACCCACAGCTCATCCCTCACACAAGCCACACACCATCAGCACACCAACAAATAGCTACCTCACATACACCCAGCAAAACACACACTCACACACCTTCACCTGCACACCAACACACACATCACTCACCATCACCACCCATCACCATGCCCCCAAGAAGAATCACAAGTTCCTAGATTGTGAATTGGAAGTCATGGTAGACGAGATCCTCAGGGTAGAGCCACAGCTGTTTGGCGCACTGGTCCAACAGACACCCATCTCCCAGAAAACAAAGATGTGGGAGAGGATCATCAACAGGGTGAACGCACAATCACCATGTCTGCGCACAAAGACTGACATCCAGAACAGGTGGTATGACGTGCGCAGGAGGGTACGGGAGCTGCTGAAGAAGGACTACCTCCTGAGCCAACACACCGGCAGTGGCCCTCCTGCCAAGCCAGTATACCTCAGGCCCTGGGAGGAGAAGGTGCGGGCCATCCTTCCGCCAGTGAGCGTCTATGGACTACAAAACATCCCAGAGCCTGGTGAGTACACAACAAATGTACACAATATTCTGCCACAATACACACACACATCACTGCCAAGGGGAGAGTCAAACCATGCACTCTTAGCAATTACACAGCAACCAGAACAGAATCATCCCAAAATGTGTATGTCAGTCAGATAAACACAACACATGCCATCTCAAAGTTACATTTAACCGTGTCATCACATGTACAAACACAACTACAACTACAGCTAGGCAGTGGCACAAATATAACTAACAAACACATCCAGACATGTAGCTACCACTACAACACCAACACACAGTGAAGACCACTGAAAGAAAGGAATTCTGTGTATGCTGGGCAAGTCAGTGTAGCCAATAGCATCATGGGAGTCGTAGTCACAGATATTACTCACCCCCACAACTGTCCCATCAACACCACCATGAACCATGCGCACATCACAGGGAGTGGAAAAGGACTCACAAGATGGCTGACACTGGCTACTGCTGTGGGGAGCACAAGGCCCTGCTGGCAACTGTGCAACAACCAACAGCAGGACACCACTGACTGACATCCTGAGAGACAACTTGCACTCCCTGCAATGGAAGCACGTTCCATGGTGGGATATCTGGCTGGGTGGGAAGGAGGACTCACAGCACTGACCATAGTCACAAGCACCTCCCCTCACACACCCCCTCAACACAAACTCCACATAACCCACCTGGGAGAATGCAATGCCTCACATCCTAACTCAAGATCCCACAAAGAACCACCACCCTGGGTTATGCTGTGTGAAGCACAGGGAGACTCTTGGGACTTTTAGCCAAACAACTGCCAGGACAACACTCCCAGCCATCCTGTCAGCACAGGCAGCCCACCCCACAGGGAAGCAGAGTCAAAAGGAAGGAAGGATGGGCATGCTGGGAAGGGGGTGGAGGCAATAGCATGATGGGAGTTGTAGGCACAGATATTGCTCAGCCTCACAATTGGCCCATCAACACCACTCACAACCATGCTCACATCACAGGGAGTGGAAAATGACTCACAAGATGGCTGACACTGGCTACTGCTGTGGGGAGCACAAGGCCCTGCTGGCAACTGTGCAACAACCAACAGCAGGACACCACTGACTGACATCCTGAAATACAACTTCCACTCCCTGCAATGCAAGCACGTTCCATGGTGGGATATCTGGCTGGGTGGGAAGGAGGACTCGCAGCACTGACCATAGTCACAAGCACCTCCCCTCACACACCCCCTCAACACAAACTCCACATAACCCACCTGGGAGAATGCAATGCCTCACATCCTAACTCAAGATCCCACAAAAAACCACCACCCTGGGTTATGTTGTGTGAAGCACAGGGACACTCTTGGGACTTTCAGCCAAACAACTGCCAGGACAACACTCCCAGCCATCCTGTCAGCACAGGCAGCCCACCCCACAGGGAAGCAGAGTCAAAAGGAAGGAAGGCTGGGCATGCTGGGAAGGGGGGTGGAGGCAATAGCATGATGGGAGTTGTAGGCACAGATATTGCTCAGCCTCACAATTGGCCCATCAACACCACTCACAACCATGCTCACATCACAGGGAGTGGAAAAGGACTCACAAGATGGCTGACACTGGCTACTGCTGTGGGGAGCACAAGGCCCTGCTGGCAACTGTGCAACAACCAACAGCAGGACACCACTGACTGACATCTTGAAAGACAACTTGCACTCCCTGCAATGCAAGCACAGTCCATGGTGGGATAACTGACTGGCTGGATGGGAAGGAGGACTCACAGCACCGACCACAGTCACCAGCAGCTATTCACACCTCCCCCCTTAACACAAACTCCACACAACTCACCTGGGAGAATGCATTGCCTCACACACCAATAATCTATCCCACAAAGAACCACAACACTGGGTCATGCAGAGTGAAGCACAAGGACACACATGGGACCTGTAGCAGAACTAACCCCAGGATGACACTGTCAGCCATCTTGTCAGCACAGGCACACAACCCCACAGGGAAGCATAGTCAAAGGGAAGGAAGCATGGGCATGCTGGGAAGGGGGGTGGAGGCAATAGCATGATGGGAGTCGTAGCCACAGCTCAACATCCCCTACCCATATGGCCCAGCAAGCTCAACCTCACGCATGCACATCCCACAGAGAGTGGAAAGGCCCATCAAAGAAGTCTGACACTGGTGCTGTGTTGTGGGGAGCACAAGGGCATGCTGGGAACTGCACACCAACCAACAGCAGGACACCACTGTCAGCCATCTTGCCATTGCTCTCACACCCACACACACTGAACTCCCCACAAAAGCAAGTAAGTATGGGAATGCTGGGAAGTGGGGTGGAGGCAATAGCATGATGGGAGTCATAGTCACAGACATAGCTCACCCCCACAACTGTCCCATCAACACCACCCCGAACCATGCTCACATCACAGGGAGTGGAAAACAACTGACAAGATGGCTGACACTGGCAACTGCTGTGGGGAGCACAAGGCCCCGCTGGCAACTGTGCAACAACCAACAGCAGGACACCACTGACTGACATCTTGAAAGACAACTTTCACTCCCTGCAATGCAAGCACAGTCCATGGTGGGATAACTGACTGGCTGGGTGGGAAGGAGGGCCGGCTGTCAACCAAATACAACCAATGCAGACCATGTTCACACCCCAACAAATACATAGAAATGCCCAAATAATGCAGGACAATGTGCTACACCAATATCAACCCCTGACTGTGACAACTTAGGACAATGCAATGTACAGGCCCGCACCCAGAGGCACAGTCACAACTGTCAGGTGTGTCAAGCATTGATGCCTGCAGAAACATAACATACATTGTGTGTGTCTCCCAAAAACAGGTGATGATGGGGACACAGCAGCAGACGCTGAGGAGTCCCAGTCCCAGGCTCAAGAGGATACGGAGCTCACTGGTGTCGAACAGCCTCTGCCCTCCTCGGATGAAGAAGACCAACCTGGCACCTCCGGTGCAAGTCATCATGCAGCACCAGCAGGACCACCAGCTGCAGCACCAGCAGGACCACCAGCTGCACCCCCTGCACCCACCCCTCCAACGACTGTCACCACAAATACCATCCCTGCCGACATGGACAGAACAAGGAGCACCACCAGCACAGGGACCCTGGACCAACGTGGGGCCATGGACACCGCCACCACCACCAACCCCCAAGGGGGACCAGGGTCATCTGTGCATGCCACTGCACGCACTGCACATGTCGGCAGGGGTGGTGGGAGGGGTGGGAGACAGAGGTCGCTGCTTGCAGAGGTGTCTGGTGTGCATGATGACCCACAACTGGCACGCATAGCCGATGCGTACCAGTCCAGCATCGGAGATCTCAGCCAGGTAGTGGGGCTCCTCAGGGACATCAAAGAGCAGCAGGCTGCCCATCATGCCCGCTTGGACTCACACATGTCCCGCGTGGAGTCCAAGTGGGACACACTGCAAGAGATGACGGCGGTGCATAGGGACATATTACAATGCCTCCGCCAGATGACCAGCAACCAGTCTACACCTCCCTGTGTGCCAACAACATCTGGTGCCGGAACAACTGCAACTGCCACAGGGAGGGAGGATGACTCTGGCGGAGAGTCCCCTGCACTGCAGCAGCCTGCACTTGAGGGGCCCCCCCCAAAGAAGAGGGGTCGTCCGAGGAGGGGCAAGCGAGAGGCCGATGGCCATGTGCAACCCCCAGGAAGCCTGAACCTGTTCTGGATGATCACCTTTGTGCACAAACTGTTCACCCTGTTGACGGCAACACAACTCCCACACATGACATGGGGAGTACAAGTTGGACCAATGTCTCAGACAACTGTGGCCCCGATACTGGGGATTTTGTCTACCAGGACTTTCAATTCATCTAGGAACTTCTGATTGCAATATAAATGTACAGCACTAACCATCCTGTGCACTATTCACACAAATGTATCACAATAAACACACTAATACACCATACTTGCCTCTGTTGTGATTCCAACGTGGGTGCTGTCATGGGGATGACGAACTGCAAAATTACACTGTGTATGCGAACTGCAACAGCAAGTACAACACAGGCATGTGAGTAATGGCAACGTGACACATATGAGGGAGACACACCACCAGGGCTACACAACACATACACACCTAGGCCATCTGACTCATTGCCTACACTGATGTTGCCAGGAAAGACGGTGCAATGCACAGACACCACACCTATTCCCAGTTGTAGTCAAGTAGCCCACAGGTGCAGTAAGCAAATGGCAGTCAAATGTGTGACCACAGACAACGCACATCACAAAGTGAAGCACAGGTTTATTACACAGTTGCAACATGTCGTAACCACTACAGATGCAAGGTAATCCCACCTGGCAGCGGGCACACAGTCAACAACTGTAGAAGGAAGGAAGTCCATGGATGTGGCGCACATCACCTGTAGGGACACAACAGCTACCACCCTGGAAGTGCAATCACGTTGTCGGTGGACACAGTTGACCAAACGAATCTGAAAGTACCCTGTGAAGGACAGAAATGACACACAGTCAAAAGCAATGGAGAACAGGACAGAACAGAAAAACTCATGCAAAATACATGTTACAAGATACCCACCCAGAACCAAGTTAGCATGTCAACACTGTTGGGGAGTACAGACTACCTGTAAGCACACATCGCTACACACATCCAGTCAAGTAGCCCATGGACACACTCTAACAGCACCAGAGCACCACCCACACATATCATGCATACTCACATCATTGACCTGACATCTCTGGATACTCACATTCAGCTGAAGAAGTTGGTGATGAGCTGTGTGCGGACATCACCATCATCATCATCATCATCATCACTGGCATCGTGGTCCAGGCCAGGATCCTCCTCAGGTGGCGGATGTTGGTCATTGTCATCCTGGATGAGAGGCAACTCCTTCCGCACTGCCAGGTTGTGGAGCATGCAGCAGACGATGATAATCTTGCACACCTTCGCTGGGGCATATGGGAGGGACCCTCCTGTCTTGTCGAGGCAGCGGAAGCGGCTCTTCAGGAGACCAAATGTCCGCTCAATCACTCTCCTGGTCCGACCATGTGCCTCATTGTAGCGCATCTGGGCTGGTGTCACAGGGTTCCTGAGGGGTGTCAGCAACCATGGCATGTTGGGGTATCCCGAGTCACCTACGGACAGACAAGTGCACATTAGCTGACTTGGAAAAGTGGGCGGAATACTACAGATCAGATCACACACAATGGCACAAAGTCAGTACACACCGACAAGCCAGGCACGCTGGTTCTGCATCTGTGCCATCATCCTGGGGTTGCGACTACTCCTCATCACAAAGGCATCGTGTGCTGAACCAGGGAAACGGGCACACACGTGTGTGATGGTCATATCTGCAAGACACACCACCAGTGCATTGACCGAGTGGTAGTGTTTGCGGTTACGGTAGGCCTGTTCATGTGCCTGTGGTGGTACCAAAGCCACATGTGTCCCATCAATGGAGCCAATGACATGCGGCATCCTCCCCAGGGCATAGAAGTCACTCTTCACGTCAGTGAGTCGTTGCAGTCTAGGGAAATAGATATACCGGTTCAAGTATAGCAACATTGCCTCCAAAACATCGCGGAGCACACGGCTGAACATGGTCTGTGACATCCCACCAGCAGTCGCCACAGTGTGTTGAAAGGTACCGGTGGCAAAGAAGTGTAGGGCTGCCATCACCTTCACCTTGGGGGTCAGCGCTGTAGGATACGGCCGGCCAGGCTGCAAATGTGGGGCCAACTGCACTGCCAAATCCTCAATCAGCTGCCTGGTGAAGCGGTACCGTCGGATGCTGTCCCGTTCCACCATCGTTGCCAGGTCTGGGAATGGTCTATGGACAGCAGGAGCCCTGCAGTGCAGAGGAGAAGAAAGCAAGATTGTCAGTCACCCCACATATGCGGCATTGAACACACTCAATATCACATCAGACATCATTATGAGGCACAACTACATGAAGTGTGCAGTTCCGTAAGGACATGTATGGTACATACATGGCCAACATCTGTCATCACGGTTCAACAAGTGGCATCAATTAGTCCCAGGTTGGCCCATTGGATATCATGAGGCCGTGTCACAGTTCCCATCTCCTGCTGCCATGTTACAATCACCCCCCACAGTGACATGTGAGGACAGATGTGCCCCAGGCATCACAGCTTAACGACAGGTACATTCCCAGGGACCCTGTATTGCCACATGGACACTGGCATTACATGGAGTATCATGTATACACCACAGCAAAACAACCATGACCCCCACAGGTAGTGGTTCCACTTGCCTCTGCAGGACAGACATGGACGTCTGTGACACACACACGCACAACATCAAAGTCCATGCACATACAACGTGGATGTGGAGACTGTCTCCCATTGTGCACATGAAATCAGAGACATTGTGAACACTACATGCACACAGACTGTGGAGGACCATCACTATTGTGCCACTGGGTCACCCTGGCTCAAACATACCGTCCCACATGGGACTCACGGGGTATGTGACATGACATACACATACACCACCGTGAAATGTGAGCATGGCACATGCTCAGATATGAACAGTTGCACATCACAGTGGTCATGTACACGTAACACCCAGGATCCTGTCCCCATGAACATGTGCACAGCCTGGGGGTGGCTGCCCCCAGGTGACACCCACAGGACAACATGTACACCAACATACACACAATAGGAAATGCAGCCTTACATGCCTTATGATACAGTTTGGACAGGCTGTGGTGTTGTAGGTGTGCCCCTCACTCCCTGGGAGCTATTTGTGGCTGGCATATG
Organism: Calotriton arnoldi; assembly: GCA_963921515.1. Taxonomy (NCBI): domain Eukaryota; kingdom Metazoa; phylum Chordata; class Amphibia; order Caudata; family Salamandridae; genus Calotriton; species Calotriton arnoldi. Next base: position 1,872,536 of record CAWUFW010001680.1, on the reverse strand, counting down.
TTCATCTGAGACAGGCATGGTGACATATGCCAGTCACTTGTACAGGGATGCGTTGAACAGCAATGGACCGATCGGTGCACCCGGCCGGCCCATTGCAATCAATGTGTGCGGGTACGCATTGTACCCCTGTACGCATTGAACCGCAATGGACCGATCGGTGCACCCGGCCGGCCCATTGCATTCAATGTGTGCGGGTACGCGTTGTACCCCTATACGCGTTGAACCGCAATGGACCGATCGGTGCCCCCGGCCGGCCCATTGCATTCAATGTGTGCGGGTGCGCGTTGTACCCCTGTACGCGTTGAACAGCAATGGACCGATCGGTGCCCCCGGCCGGCCCATTGCATTCAATGTGTGCGGGTACGCGTTGTACCCCTGTACGCGTTGAACCGCAATGGACCGATCGGTGCCCCCGGCCGGCCCATTGCATTCAATGTGTGCGGGTACGCGTTGTACCCCTGTACGCGTAGAACCGCAATGGACCGATCGGTGCGCACCCATTGTCAATGGCCTAGCCTGGCAACGGACGCGTTTTCGAAATTCGAACGAGTCGGTTGCTGGAAATTCAGTTGGTCACCCACAACAATGTTGCAAAATCATGTATGTCATGAATTTGAAGATTTGAAGGATGCTGTGGGCGTGTATTGGTGCTGCTATTCCATGGATTGGCCAGATTCAGAAGATGCAAACGACTTGGACCTATCACTTTGGACACATGGGACAGTATCTGCCTCTGCAGCACATATATATTGCTGGCTGTTCCCCTGAGAGCTCACTTGCCTGCACTACATGCTCCAGGACGACATCTGCCACTGCACTGCTGCTGTCTCTGCCCCCTCTGGACCCTGCAATGGCACGTACTGTGGAGAGAGCCCCAGCCTTCAGCCTTGAGGAGAACCAGGCCCTGCTGGACAGCCTACTTCCACAGTACAGCAAGCTGTATGGGACACCAGGGGAGCAGGTGAGTGTTCTGTGCACTGCCTTTCTGAATGTGCATTTTGTCTGACTAGCAAGGCTGAAAGTCTGCACGCCACTGGCTAGCAGGCTCACTGAGTAGTTGTCACCCCCATAGTGTGTAGTGACATGCACTGGACAGGTATGGTGCAGTGACAGTGCATTTGAACAAGGTTTTACTTCCCATGCAATGATACCATGTAGTGACTTCTGGCAAACTGTCCATGGGCAGCTTTGCACTGCCTGTGTACATCATGTGCCCCTGTGATTGAGACATGTATATACAACTGTGTCATGCACGGATATGTTGCATGTGTAGTAATGACCTTTTCACTTTGTCATCCTCACAGGTTAATGCCCAATCGGAAGCAGGAGATCTGGAAGGACATCGTCCGGGCTGTCCGGTCCGTGGGGGTCTGTCTACAAGCGCCAGATCCGCAACTGCCAGAAGAGGTGGCAGGACCTTCGGGCTGGACCCGGAGGATTGCACGGGTCCAGCTGAAGCTGTCGCCTCCTCGCAGGAGGGGCGGAACATGGACCCTGACCCCCCACATGCTCCAGATCCTGGCGGTGGTGTTTCCAGACCTGGATGGGCATCTGAAGGCCAGACAGCAGCAAGGAGGGGGTGAGTCAAAGACTGCACTGTGAACTCTGTATTACATGCTATGTGCCCTCCTCTGGCCTGGTTAAACTGCCACAGTACAGCAGTCATGTTGTCCAGGAGCCATGTCCCTCTATTGTGCACTGCCCACTCCTCATCTGATACCCAGGTGTGGCCCTTACAGTCAGGGAATTGTGTCACTTGGGACTGTGTCCTTGCAGTTTGCCTCACTCAAGGTGGGGGACAGCATCTGTTTCCCTAACTCTGTTGTGGGCAACATGGGTGGGTCCATTGTTCACACAATGCCTGTGTTCGGACATGTAATCTGCGTGTTGCTTTGATATGCGGACCACTTGCTGAGCTGAGCCATCACATGTGCCTGGGGTATCTGGCACACACCCATGCAGCGGGTGGGAACAATGTTTGGGCCCCAGGAGTGTGCAGATTACGTGTGTCACACATACATAGCCAGCTATCCACTGTCCAGGGCTCATCCCTCATTCATGTGGGGCAGGACAGTCATGCCTACTCCAGCCCATCCAACACACCTGTACTCCCACTCCCGTGTATCAGCTGACACGTTGTGCGCAGTGATTTGACCCCTCAGGTGTCTGCCTCTGTGTCAGTGTGCTGTGGATTTGTTGCCAGGACTGCTGGGGTGTTTCTCGGTTGGGGCTCAGCATGCCACTGGAGATGTGACCATAGGAGACGATACTTGTGTGTCACATAGGTGTTTGATCAGCTGCCCGTGCAGACTGGGGTATGCGAATGTGAAGTTCAGGCAGCTGTTTCCCATTCACAGCAGATTGTGAGGGGCTCAGGTTCAGAGGGTAGTGTCACAGGTCTCCCATATGTCCAATCGGTATGACCTGGACAGATGAGTGTTCAGATGATGTGTTGTGTGGGGGATGTACATGTGCACTTGTGCATCTCCAGGACTTGCATTCCCCATAACCTACTATTGTGACACAGTGCAGAGTGTTCTTGTCTGGCTGCCAAGTCATACATCACTGAGACAGTGATGTATGACTTAGCAGTCATGCCTCTGCCATGACATGTGTCTACTTATTGGTGATCCTGCAGGGGAGTGACATGTGCTACATGCACACCATTGTGGAGATGGCTATCAGGACATGGGTGCATCATGGTGTCTGTCGCTGGTATGCATCACATGCATTTCCTATTTGACTCTGGGCATCCCTTTCATCCGGAAACCTGTACTGACTCAGTGGCAAGAGTTGTGATGTGTGCATGTCCACATGCTACACCGTGTCCTCTGCACTGTCCAACTACTGTGTAGGTGGTGCATGTGTCCACACTGGGGTGTTGCTATCCAACAGACACCAGACAGATGGGTGCAAGGCCATGTGGGATGTGAGTGCCATGGTTGGCATCAGACTGACAATTGGCTTCTCCTGTTCAGTTAGGGCACTTTTAGCAATGTTCAACTAATGATGCCAGGGCTTGCTCTGTAATGTGCTGTGCTCACAGTGGTGTGTGCGTTTGGTGCAGGTGACTGATGTCTGTCTGTTTCCCCATTGATTGCAGATACATCCACGGCCACGGAAGGGGACAGCTCCACGGACCAGGAGGAGCCGGAGAGCCAGACTGGGTCAACAGCCGAGGAGTGGTCGGAGGGACCCAGTGGCACGGAGGGCAAGGGGAGCCACACCGAGGAGTCCTCAGCAGCATCCACCTCAGCTGAGGACCACAGCGGCTCGGAGGATGACTCCCTTATGGAGGCGGGTGTCAGCAGCCACCACACCCCAGCTAGTGTTGCTGTCCCCGCCACCACCAGCACCACCACCGCCCTCCCATTGGCTCCCATTCCCCAGGTCCGTGGAGGCTCCCATGTTCGGGAGCGTGTCTCCTTCGGGCCAGGCACCGCACCCCCTGCCCCTGTGTCCCCTGCTGCCCTGAGTGAGGAGTCTGTGTACCTCCTTCACCAGCTCCATGTAGGGCAGACAGCCATGCTGAGTGTCCTCCATGCACACACCGCTCTGTTGACTCAGCTGGTGTCGTTCATGGAGGGCATCTCATCGGGCATGTCTGACCTACAGAGGGGCAATAGGTCCATGGACTCCTCCCTGACGGCAGCAGTGTCCCTCCTCAGACAGTCCCTCACCCCTCCTGCCTCTGCTCCATCCACACTCCCCAGCACCTTACCCGTCCCAAGCACACACACACCGGCACAGGCACACACCAGCACACACACGTCCAGCACACAGACACACACGCCACAAACAAAACGCACACGCACGCACAGTCAGGGGACTGAAACCAGACTCACAGGGGATGGGGCCCTGGAACACACACACGCATCCACAAGCACTGCACAGTCCTCAGTTGCCTCTCCCTCCAAAGCACCCTCCCTTGCCTCACCTGCAACCCCAAAGTCACAGCGGCTCTTCCACTGTGACCTCGGCCTCATCCCCTACGATCCAGCTGCTCCAGCATCCAGGGGGAAGAGGAAGCCCACCCACACGGAGCAGAGTGCCCCTCGCCCCCGGACACCCTCCCCCAGGCGCAGACAGACTGAGGCCCCCACCCGCAAGTCCCCCCGGAGTCGTAAGAGCAAGACCCCGCCGATGCCCTGCAGCTCAGGCACCAGGTCTCCTTCCTCCATCCCTCAGGCCCCCACTCCACAGGTGCCCCCACCACACCCTGCCCCAGGTTCCCCCACCCACAGATATACCATCCCCAAGAGGATCAGGCCTTCTCCCCCTGCCACTTGCTCTCCCGGCACCACACTCCCCGCTGCGCTTGTCTGTGCCACTGATGTGGTGAGGGTGTCCTCCCCCTCTGTCCAGCCCACCTTGCCTGTTCCCCATTCTCCTCCCCTGGAGGTAGGCACTGCAGTGGAGTCCACTACCACCCTGTCTGACTTGGGCACTGCAGTTGCGGACCTGTCCACTCCATCTGCAGGGTCCACTGCAGTCGTGCCGGCACCCACAACATCTGAGCCATGCCCCCCAGTTGTGCCGGCACACACCATGTCAGACACCTCCACTGCAGTTGTCAGTGGCTCTCCAGCACCCACCACCCCTTCCCTGCCTCCTCCTGGTGAGCCCTGATCCTGTCCCTGCAGTGCCTGGCCTGCCCCCCCGGTTGCCCCTCCTAGAGGATTGTCCCTGGTTTTGTGCAGTGCAGGCATGCGTAGGGTGACATCTGCCACTGTCACCCTGTATTGACTTACTTGATGGACTGGCCATTGGCCTTTGTTGGAGCATTACTGTTCTCTGAGTTTTTGGACACACATATGCTGAATAAAGCAACTTTCTGTTCTCTAATGCTGTTACTTCTGATGTACATGATGTTGATGATGCTGACCATGCCCTTGCAGCAGGGATGATGATCTTTGGTCTCATGACAATGAAGTGTCACTGGGCAGGGCCCCATGTGGTCCAGAGGGACAGTGTCCTATCCTGTGGTGTATCCATGTCATCCTTAACAGCATCTGTGGGTGTCATGTGTACAATATTTGGCAATGGAATTTCCTAGTTACATTAGCAATGTCACATCTGTGGCTTCCATCCCTGCACATCTGTAGTGCTTGCCATTGTTCAATTCGTCTACTTCCCTGACAGTGTGGCCATCTCCAGTGGACATGCAGGTTTGGGCATCAATGGGGAAGGACTCATCTGTGTTGTCAGTGCAACTTGCTGTACATGTGTGTTGGATCTGTGCTGATGATTTCGTTGACACTCCCATGACCAGGCTGATGTGATGGGAGCCTTGATTTGGTGCTAATTGTTTACTGTGTGACAAAGTGTTGTGCTGACATGATGGAGCCCTACTGATGCGACATATGGCACAGCTTTCCTCACACAGGAGTGGAGTCCCCTCATGGCAGTGTGTGCTCCCGTGACATTGCCTGCGCCCAAGGTGTGTGTTGTATGAGCATGTCTGTGTGTTCACTTCTATTTTGCTATGCGTGCTGGGATCCCTAGTGATGTTCCTGTTTGTGATGCTTGCTGAGTTGAGCTATGTTCCCCCAAAGTCTACTCCCTGGGTTCTCTGTGATGTGGGTGCATGGCACATTACTGGTCATCAGAGTGTCACCCATAGGTGTGTTTGCTGTCAGGGCTGAGTTTGTGGGCAGGCGCTGATGGGTCACAGTTAGGATTCCCCTTAGCACTTGTTGTTTACTCCTGTAATGTGATTTCCGGTTTGTGTTGGCTTTCATTGTTTGTGACACGTTGTGTGTGTGACTACTGGCACTCCTCAGGGTCAGGGCTGCAATGTTGGTAGTTGTCCATGTGTGTTCTTTGTGGGTGACCTTGGCTTCTTCATTGGTGTGTGACTGTGGCTGGGATCCCATTGGTTGGTGTGGTGTTGCCGTCATGTCCATGTACGGCGTAGTGTGCAGTGTGTCAGACATTTAGGAGTCTTGTTGAGTGGCCATGTGTGCTGTGTTTCTGCACCTTGTTTCCCACCCACCCCCCTGGGATTGTCATGGGTGCATGCGCAATGTCACCTGTGCATGTGAGCTTCACTGCAGCACATTGTTGGTGGTCGAGGTGTGTGTTGTTTAGTGTGTGCAGATGAGCGTTGTTGCCCGGCAAGACCCCTGCCTCCATGTTGGCCTTGGCTTACTGGCCATGCTGATTGATTTGTGCTTGTGTGGGTGTGCTGGTGATTCTTTGCTCAGGATACATGACTGTGGTTCACAGTGTGAACGACATCTGGCTTTGTCATCACAGTGGTATTGTAATGCAGCCCAGGGTCACCACATTGTGTGGGCCCTGGGGGTGGTGCTGTGGTGCCTCGGTGTCTTACTGTGTGGGTTGCTGTTCCTACATGCTTGTGTGACATGTGTGATTTGTGCTCCCTCTCATCTGACAATGCCTGATTGCCCACATAGGGGAATTGGATCCCTGAGTTACCTTTGTGTGGCACTGTATGCACATCTGTGTGTTTGGTCTTCAGGCCTCCTCATGTGTTGTGTGGTTGCCTGGGGACACTGGTCCCCCCTCACCTGTTGTGTTTGATGTGCAGTGTGTGTCTGCCTGTTTGTGTTTGTGCATCAGCGCCACTGCATTGGCATATTCATGGTGTGCCATTATCTGTATGTTGTTTGGTGTGTTTGCCCTGCTGTCCCTGGGACTCCTAGGTCATCAGTCAGCACAATGATCATTGTTTATGTGTCCCATTGCTGCCATGGTATGGTATCTGTTCACCTGCCATCTGCAGTCTACACAGGGTATCTGCATTGGTGTGTCCATTGGTGCAAATATGTGGGTCTGCATTGTGATGGTCACTTCTGTCATTGTGTCATTGATGTATGTTGACGGTGTCAGACACCATGGGTGATGTTTGTATGCAGCTGGCCAGAGGTATGTCTTATTTGCACTGCACTGTTTGCCTCCCCAAATCTATGTTGCAATGGGTCACCTGCACTACTTTGCCACAGTTGTGTTTGTTGTTCTGTGGCCAGGATTTGTCCATGCAGTTTGCCAGTTGCAGCTTCTACTTTGTTCACACTTACATTTTGGTCACTGTGATGATGGGGGTTTGGACCCCATTGCCACAATGGTCAAGATGTGCTTCAGCTCAGGACCCCACACTTACATTTTGGTCACTGTGATGATGGGGGTTTTGACCCCATTGCCACAATGGTCAAGATGTGCTTCAGCTCAGGACCCCACACTTACATTTTGGGCACTGTGATGATGGGGGTTTGGACCCCATTGCCACAATGGTCAAGATGTGCTTCAGCTCAGGACCCCACACTTACATTTTGGTCACTGTGATGATGGGGGTTTGGACCCCATTGCCACAATGGTCAAGATGTGCTTCAGCTCAGGACCCCACACTTACATTTTGGTCACTGTGATGATGGGGGTTTGGACCCCATTGCCACAATGGTCATGGCCTGCTTGCATTGTGGGGGCCACACACATTTATGTGTGGCACATGTGATAGGGTGTCACATTGTATGTTGATGATCATGTTCTGTGTCGTAGGCATTTGACACAGTCTACACACGCTTGTCATGGTGTTGGGGGATGTCTTAATGTTGCATTCTTTATGTTGGTGTGTGCTTGTTGCGACATGTATTAGCCATCCTGTGAGTGGAGTTGTTGTTAGTGGTAGGCATCCAGCCCCCTGGGTAAGGGTGGTAGTAGTGGTTGGCATCCAGCCCCCCCTGGGTAAGGGTGGTAGTAGTGGTGGGCATCTGGCACCCCCATGGCTAAGGGTGGTAGTAGTGGTGGGCATCCAGCCCCCCTGGCTAAGGGTGGTAGTAGTGGTAGGCATCCAGCCCCCTGGCTAAGGGTGGTAGTAGTGGTAGGCATCCAGCCCCCTGGGTAAGGGTGGTAGTAGTGGTAGGCATCCAGCCCCCTGGGTAAGGGTGGTAGTAGTGGTGGGCATCCGGCACCCCCTGGCTAAGGGTGGTAGTAGTGGTGGGCATCTGGCACCCCCATGGCTAAGGGTGGTAGTAGTGGTGGGCATCTGGCACCCCCTGGGTAAGGGTGGTAGTAGTGGTGGGCATCTGGCACCCCTGGGTAAGGGTGGTAGTAGTGGTGGGCATCCAGCCCCCTGGGTAAGGGTGGTAGTAGTGGTGGGCATCCAGCCCCCCTGGGTAAGGGTGGTAGTAGTGGTAGGCATCCAGCCCCCTGGCTAAGGGTGGTAGTAGTGGTAGGCATCCAGCCCCCCTGGGTAAGGGTGGTAGTAGTGGTAGGCATCTGGCACCCCCTGGGTAAGGGTGGTAGTAGTGGTGGACATCCAGCCCCCCTGGGTAAGGGTGGTAGTAGTGGTGGGCATCCAGCCCCCTGGGTAAGGGTGGTAGTAGTGGTAGGCATCCAGCCCCCCTGGCTAAGGGTGGTAGTAGTGGTAGGCATCCAGCCCCCCTGGCTAAGGGTGGTAGTAGTGGTAGGCATCCAGCCCCCCTGGGTAAGGGTGGTAGTAGTGGTAGGCATCTGGTACCCCCTGGGTAAGGGTGATAGTAGTGGTGGGCATCCAGCCCCCCCTGGGTAAGGGTGGTAGTAGTGGTGGGCATCCAGCCCCCCTGGGTAAGGGGGGTAGTAGTGGTAGGCATCCAGCGCCCCTGGCTAAGGGTGGTAGTAGTGGTAGGCATCCAGCCCCCCCTGGGTAAGGGTGGTAGTAGTGGTAGGCATCTGGCACCCCCATGGCTAAGGGTGGTAGTAGTGGTGGGCATCTGGCAACCCCATGGCTAAGGGTGGTAGTAGTGGTGGGCATCCAGCCCCCCTGGGTAAGGGTGGTAGTAGTGGTGGGCATCTGGCACCCCCATGGCTACGGGTGGTAGTAGTGGTGGGCATCTGGCACCCCCATGGCTAAGGGTGGTAGTAGTGGTGGGCATCTGGCACCCCCTGGGTAAGGGTGGTAGTAGTGGTGGGCATCTGGCACCCCCTGGGTAAGGGTGGTAGTAGTGGTGGGCATCCAGCCCCCCCTGGGTAAGGGTGGTAGTAGTGGTGGGCATCCAGCCCCCCCTGGGTAAGGGTGGTAGTAGTGGTAGGCATCCAGCCCCCCTGGCTAAGGGTGGTAGTAGTGGTAGGCATCCAGCCCCCCCTGGGTAAGGGTGGTAGTAGTGGTAGGCATCTGGCACCCCCTGGGTGAGGGTGGTAGTAGTGGTGGGCATCTGGCACCCCCATGGCTAAGGGTGGTAGTAGTGGTAGGCATCTGGCACCCCCTGGGTGAGGGTGGTAGTAGTGGTGGGCATCTGGCACCCCCATGGCTAAGGGTGGTAGTAGTGGTGGGCATCCAGCCCCCCCTGGGTAAGTGTGGTAGTAGTGGTGGGCATCCAGCCCCCCCTGGGTAAGGGTGGTAGTAGTGGTGGGCATCTGGCACCCCCATGGCTAAGGGTGGTAGTAGTGGTGGGCATCTGGCACCCCCATGGCTAAGGGTGGTAGTAGTGGTGGGCATCTGGCACCCCCTGGGTAAGGGTGGTAGTAGTGGTGGGCATCCAGCCCCCCCTGGGTAAGGGTGGTAGTAGTGATAGGCATCCAGCCCTCTGGCTAAGGGTGGTAGTAGTGGTAGGCATCCAGCCCCCCCTGGGTAAGGGTGGTAGCAGTGGTAGGCATCTGGCACCCCCTGGGTGAGGGTGGTAGTAGTGGTGGGCATCTGGCACCCCCATGGCTAAGGGTGGTAGTAGTGCTGGGCATCCAGCCCCCCCTGGGTAAGGGTGGTAGTAGTGGTAGGCATCTGGCACCCCCTGGGTGAGGGTGGTAGTAGTGGTGGGCATCTGGCACCCCCTGGGTAAGGGTGGTAGTAGTGGTAGGCATCTGGCACCCCCTGGGTGAGGGTGGTAGTAGTGGTGGGCATCTGGCACCCCCATGGCTAAGGGTGGTAGTAGTGGTGGGCATCCAGCCCCCCCTGGGTAAGGGTGGTAGTAGTGGTAGGCATCCAGCCCCCCCTGGGTAAGGGTGGTAGTAGTGGTAGGCATCTGGCACCCCCTGGGTGAGGGTGGTAGTAGTGGTGGGCATCTGGTACCCCCATGGCTAAGGGTGGTAGTAGTGGTGGGCATCTGGCACCCCCATGGCTAAGGGTGGTAGTAGTGGTGGGCATCCAGCCCCCCTGGGTAAGGGTGGTAGTAGTGGTAGGCATCTGGCACCCCCTGGCTAAGGGTGGTAGTAGTGGTGGGCATCTGGCACCCCCATGGCTAAGGGTGGTAGTAGTGGTGGGCATCTGGCACCCCCATGGCTAAGGGTGGTAGTAGTGGTAGGCATCCAGCCCCCTGGGTAAGGGTGGTAGTAGTGGTAGGCATCCAGCCCCCTGGGTAGGGGTGGTAGTGGTGGTGCGCATCCAGGCCCCTGTGTGCATATGTGGCATTGGTGATGGGCATCCCGCCCCTATGGTGCTGCTGTTGCTGGTGTAAGTAAATTCTGCATCCCTCTGTGTGTGTGTGATGTGTCGTGTACGTGTTGTATGTTTTTGTGGTTGGTGTCTGACTTACCTTCTGCGCCGTACGCGTCCGTGCCTGTTCCGGTAGTAAATGTAGAATAATGGTAGGATCGGAACGAAGGGATTCATGGTTGGTTCGTCTCGTTCGTCTTTCTCGTAGCTTCGCCTCGTCCTCGTCGCTGGCGTGTTCGCCTCGTAGCCGTGGATCGTGTTGTGGCACGAATCGGAGCTTATGTGCGCCTCTCCCGGAAGCTTTGACGTGCCGGACGTAGCGACCGGGTTCGGCGCGTACGGAAAGCACATCGTACTTGTCCAGCCGGACGAGGCTGCATTTTCCCTTCCGTGCGACTCGATTCGGCGTTTCCGGATTCGCCTCGGTCGGAGAACAGGACCTGGATTGGGTGAGTACGACTCGGCCGGATTCTATGCTGTTGTGCGCATCGTACTTGCTCGTTCGGAATGATGTGCGGATCGGTCGGGAAACAGGCTTTCGCATGGCTTTTTTCCCGACCGAATGGTATTGGGTGCGCCTCCGACCGAGATCGGAATCGGCCCCTTAGTGTTTTCCAGAACTCTATTTGAGACTTCAGGGCTGTCACTGCTGTGGTTAGATCACCATCTAAGATTTCCCGATCCGCATGATAGATTCTTATGCCCAGGTAGCAAAACATTACTGGCTGCCAAGTCACTGGTACCCCATCAACCACCAGCAGGGGAGCTGCTACATCAGAGGCAAAGGGAAACAAGCATGATTTCCCCCAGTTGACTCCCAGCCCTGATAGTTTTGCAAATAATTGGAGCGTGTCTGGTATGATCAGCGGTATTGTCTGTAGGTTCCTAATATATAGCAAAATGTCATCCGCGTATAGCGAAATAGCATGCATTCTCGCCCAATTGAATACCCCAGTGCTCTGCCGATTGGCGCATGGCTACAGCCAAAGGTTCTATAGCCAGGGAAAAGATTAGCGGTGATAGGGGGCACCCCTGCCTAGTGCCTCTACCAATCTTTATGGGTCTTGAAAACAATGTTCCTAAGCAAACCCGTATTGTAGGTGCTCCATACAGTAGTTTGACCAGACTTAAAAAGTTGGATCCAAATCCAAACTTCTGCAACACCGCAAACATATAAGGCCATTCGACCATATCAAAAGCTTTTTCTAAGTCTAATACTAGGCAGCCCGCTGCTGGCCAGTTCCCTGTGGCATTCCGCATTACCCGGAAAAACCTGCGTATATTAAGAGAGGTATTTCGAGCTGGGACAAAACCATTCTGGTCCGCGTGAACAAGATGCGGGGCGATGGGCACCAATCGTCCTGCCAGAACACCCGATAGTATTTTATAATCCCCATTCAGTAGCGCTAGTGGTCGATAAGCCCCCGTTTGCGTGGGATCCCTATCTGGCTTCGAGAGGGTAACCAGTGTGGCTTCCATCTGGAAGACATGCAATTTGCAAAGCTTCAGTATACACCTTGAGTAAGTGTGGCCCCAAGAGGTTGGCGTACGTTTTGTAGAATTCATATGGGAAACCGTCTGGGCCGGTTACTTTGCAAGACGGCAAAGCTCGCATTGTGCATCTCACTTCCTCTAGTGTGAGCGGGGCGTCTAGTTCTCTGCGTTGTTCGGGTGTGAGAATAGGTACGGTAAGGCCCTCAAGAAAGGTATGTATATTTGCCTCAGATAAGTCCAGCGCTGATCGGTATAGCTGCGCACAGTGTGTGGTTAGTTCACTGTGGATTTCGTGTTGTGTGTATTTGAACCTACCATCCTGGGATGTAAGAGCTGTGATGGGTCCCAATGACTGGTCCTGCTTGATCGATCCGGGCGCCAAGAGGCGCCCGGATCGATCCGCCGTGGCATGGGTTCTCGCTGAATGCGCCACGAAGTTCAGACATCGTAAACGCTCTAGGAGTGCCGCGTGTTTATTACGCACTTCTAACAGTGGGGTGGAATCAGAGTCTCCCGTTATTGCTCGCAATTCCAGCGTCAATAGATCTTTTTCCACCTCCAGCAGAACCAATTCTATTTGTTTCCTCATACCACAGCTCAGTCCCAGTCTTCAGGGCGGCCCATTCCATCATGGTGGATGAGGCAGTACTTGCATTATAGGTGAAGTATTCACTAATGGCCTCCCCTAATGAAACACGGAAGGAGGAGTCTTCCAACATCGCCGGTTGTAACCTCCATGTAGGAATGCCAGGGGTTCCACACTCTCAAGCAATTGTGAGATAATGTGGGTTGTGGTCAGAGTGTGTGCGACCCCGATAGTCTGAGTCTGTCACATAGGGAATCAAGGAGGGCGAGCTCAAGAACCTGTCTAGTCGCACATGTAAGTCGTGGGGTGTGGAATAAAATGAATATACCCTCTCTCCGGGATTGCGATGCCTCCAGAGATTGACCAGGTCCCAACTACACACCCACTCGCTCAATACCATTGAGTTGGTCGAGGCAGTAGTGCATCGCAGGGGGGGGGAAGGATCTGTCTAGCCCTGTGTCCATGACGCTGTTAAATCCCCTCCTATCAACCACGGTATGTCACACCATTTCACCAGTATTTGTGACAGTGATCTCAGGAAGTGCCCCTGATCTGTATTCGGGGCATGTACATTCCCCAGCAGGATATAACGCCCATCCAGTCTGCCCTTTAGGAACACATATCTGCCTTCTCTGTCTATAAGAGCCTCTTTCACCAGGAAAGGTGTGCCCGTACGAACCCAGATTAAAACACCTCGAGCATACAGGGAGAAATCAGTAGCAAAGACTTTACCTCTCCATTTCCTCTGCAATCTAACTGTCTCAGTCCGAGTCAAATGTGTCTCTTGTAGGAAAGCTATGCGGACATTGTGCCTCTTAAGATACGAATGCACTGCATATCTGCGAGAGGGTGTGCAGAGGCCACACACATTCCAAGTAATGATCGTGTGATCTGTCATGGCACCACCATTGGGAAGTGACGGATCATGTTCTAGGACCATGTGTGCAGCTATGTGTGTAAGACGGCTATCCTCAGTGCCACCGCCTATGCCTCCCAAAGAAGCAAAGTTAACAGGGATTAAAACTAAAGAGCCAACCTGGCAAAGTATGAATACTAATAGAGTGGCCACCATTAACAAAAGGTGCTGCCCAAACCTTGGCGGGGAGGAAAGCTGCCTGTGTAACCACCTAATTCCCTATGTTATGGAGAATGGAAGGGGGTGTAAGGCCTTCGGGGTCATGCCACTATAGAATCCCCTATGTATCTAGTGTTGTTTTGCGCAAGCATATGTAAACAAAGAATAACATCACGGGCGTCCTGCGCAGCCCTTAGTACATTGTCAAGAAATTATACCCCCATACAGAACAAGCAATAGATAAAGGTTACGATACCGACTTGTGCCAAAGTGCAGTCATTTAGAACGATCGTAATGCGGGTGCAGGTGCTCTAACATTATATAATATCATCAGCAGTCTGTGGCGTTATGTCCGGCAACCGCAATGAAGCAATGTCCGACGGACCAGCCATTGATGAGCCCTCATCTTCCGAAGTATGGTATGGCGTTCCTTCTTTACTGACTGCCTCTAAAGCCACTGCTATATGCTCTGCCACCCAAACTGCTGCTTGTTGTTCTTGTCTGATCTGGTCTGAATCTGGTACCACCGATAAGTTGGTGGATCGCCTCCTGCTTCATCGGCTGCGATTCCTAGGTCCTTTTGCTGCATCGTTCCTGCTTCCTAGCATGCCTGATGGACGAGGGCCTGAGAACCGACCCGTAGTTTCCAGCCAGTCCCAGGTGTCTTGCGGCATATCAAAAAATCTCGCTTTGCCTTCAGAAATTACTCGGAGCCTTGCTGGGTACAACAATGAGTAAGAAATGTCCAACTGTCAAAGCTTCTGCTTGACTGGTAGGAAAGATCCCCGCTGCCATTGCACTCTTATTGTGTAGTCCGGAAAAAACAGGACCTTCGTATTCTCAAATTTGACCTCAGAAAGTTTCCTCGTTTCACGCAGGATCATATCTCTGTCTTTAAAGTTCAGCATTTTAAAAATGAGCGGACGTGCCCCTGCACCAGGCACGGTTTTCTAGCAGGGCTGTGGTGTGCTCACTCTATAGTAAAGAATGAAGACAATGAGGAGGAGGGCAAAATGTCTTTAAGCCATTGTTCCATAAAAGCAACTCCGTCTTGGCCCTCCGCCCCTTCCGGTAGGCCAATCAAGCGGACATTTTTCCTTCTGGAGCAGCCCTCTGCATCCTCCACTCGGTCCTCAAGGTAACGTATTCTGGCCTCATGCACATTTTGTTGTTTCTCTATGAAATCTGTGGCTGGTTTGAGATCTGTTATGTCCTGCTCCACAGCAGTGACTTGGTCCCTCTACTTCCGATGATCCGCATGCAATAATGTTAGGTCCCCTGCCACTTTATCAATTTTGGATTCTAGCGACTCTCTAGATCTCTCTATGGCGTTCAGGATTGCGTCCAGCTTGTCTTCAGGGAAATCCTACTGTGGCACAGACCGCGCGCTGTCCATGTATACCGGGCCTCCGAAGAGGCCCGTGATCCAGTGCCTTTAGTGCGTCCCATCTCTGCAGCCAAGCACTCCAATTCTTCTGGCTAATGCGTTGCACCTTACAGGCCCGGACCCTAAGACTGAGACCAACTGTGTAGATCAATGCAGCGTATTCTACAACTTCGGAGCTATAATTGCATCAGCTCCGCCAGAGGCTCAGGTCTCGTCTTTCCCAAACGCGAGTCCGGCACAGGTGGTCTTTCCGTGCAATATAATTCGCTGGGCTTCCAGTAGTAAGTCTGCGCATAAGCGCTGTGTAGCAACTGCCCCCTTTATCACCTGGTGCAGCTAGTGTTGTCTATGGTGCTACGGGGATAGCAGTTATTGCTCAACTGGGAGGCTCACCGCGTGTAAGGACCAACTCACCGCTGTAGGTCTCGTCTGTCGGGCAGCAGTGTCGATGCTGTTTTCTCAGCCCCTGCTAGGAGCCGACCCTCAGTGCCCAGAGTCTCGATCAACTGAGCTGCTCCATAAAGACTCCCCTCCGGGGCTCTCCGGTCTCCTGTCCCATGCAGGGGACACCCAGCAATGCAAGAAATGCCGGATCTCGCAGCTCACAGGGCGGGGCCGTCACTCATCCAGCAGCGAAAGGCTACGCTCTATTTTCTGGGCCCGATGCGGCCTGGCATCCCCGTCGTGCAGACCCAGCTTCTGGCAGCGCTCACAGCAGGTCTCACCCCCTCAGCGGCACACCACATAGCCTCTCACTGCTTGCTCTTTAGCGTTCCCTTCATGTCTTCATCGCAGGGTACCTTCTCTTTGGCTCCCACAGCTCGCCTCCACAGCCACAGACACTCGCTACGCACGTTGTCTCCTCCGGCGCCTTCTCACTCTCTTTTCTGGCTGCCGGTCACTCCTCTTGGGCTGCCAATCAAACCGGGCCTCTGCATGCAGAGACCCGCAAGCGGCAGCCACCGCACTTCTGCTGGCAGGTATTCGGGCCCCCAAGGGTGAGGAGGGCTCATCAGCACCATCCACCAACTGCAGGCAAACCCTCACTTGCTCCCGCATTGTGGTGAGCGCAATCTCCTGCAGGTTCAGGCCTGGGCCTCACTCTGAATCAGCAGCGATGTCCGCCACGCCGCTCGCCCCCGCAGCTATCGGGCGGTGCTTCCTGTCTCTCTCTCCGGTCATACCCCCTGCCCCGTCGGCGCTCCAGGGTGCAAGCTTCCTGGCTCCTGCTGATGAGTTTGCAAGCGGCGATCTTCTCCGTTCACACGCCGCACATCAGACGTCTTCCCCGGCACTGCTCACGGAGCCGAGACCTCGCGGGCTCAGATTTACAGATGGCAGAGCTTGCATCGTCTTCCCTGTCTCCTGGTGGTGAGTCAATTCCTCTGCAACGGAGTCCCGCGTTGAAAGGCGCAGGTTAGCTTATAAATTTAACGGATTATGGGGATATATGGCGGAGCGACCTTAAAACGCATCCGCCACGTTGCCCCTGCTGGCCATGCCCCCTCCATGGAACTCTGTACTTGATGCCTCATTAAGACAGGAAGACTGGGATTTCTGTTGTGAACTGACAGGTAGGCTTACAGCCAATTGTAACCTCTGCATCTTAAATACTTGCAGCAACTCTATTATACACCTATCAAGTTATGTAAGTTTGGACTGAGGGTGGATGCTGGATGCATGTGTTGTAGGGCCCCAGAAGCCGATTTTATACATTTAGCATGGCATTGTGAACCAAGAAGGTGATTCTGGAGACAGGTCACAAATATGTTCTCGGACATGGTCATGGAGCCAGTGGCGGACACCCCCCAGATGTGTGTCTTGGGGTTAGTAATACATCTCCAGCCAACCAACCGTAAACTGACTGCGATAGCTCTATTGCTGGCAAAAAGAAGAGTGGCGATCAATTGGGAAAGAGGGGTACACCCAAAATTAAGCATTGGCTACAAGACATGACATACTGAAGGGACAATTACACTATTACGCGGCAGGCATCATGACCAAAAGATATTTGGAGCCCGTTTACAGTATATTTACTGACGCTCCCTGAAGATGCTTCATGAAATAACTCTTGACTCAGATGCATATGATATAGTTGAGGTGTAGTACATGAAATGTTATATGTTTTACGGTGTTGTGATGACCAGGAACTATGATGTAATTGATATTGATGGCAATGTCTGTTACACTGTTATGTAATTAAACATTTTAATAAAATGCTTTTTTTTTAAACTGTGGGAACACCGATTAAAATAACAGGAGATTCAGAAACATCATTATCTCCTTTCACACCGCCAGGAATGAATCAATTAATTACTCGAGAGGATCATCTGCAACTTCCCCTAAGTTTCCCATTGCATCGAAACTTGGACTGTAATCCGCAACCTTGAACATCCCGCTGTCCTGGTACATGATGAACAGAAGGCCTCTTTTGACCATTATTTCTCTACATTCACTGCCAAGTTCTTCCCTTAAGGCCTCACTATCAACAGTCCAATACAAACAATACGCCTTTCTCCAACTAACCAGAAGCATGATAATGCACTTGCAAAAAGAAAGAAAGAATATACTGGCAAAGCTAAATGCATTTCAATTGAGGCCTGTAGGCAGGCTAAGATATCTCAGCAGTGAATACGAACTTCAAATACATGATTATACACACACAAATATAGCTCTAAGAATAAGTGTAAAACATGAATAAAAGAATACATAATTACAAGTTTCAACTGAACAGTAGTACACTTTCGTGGGACTCCCAATTAATAAAACAGAAATCTCATATACTTTTGGCAAAATAACAAGTATCTCTGTCTTTACATTTTTTTGTTTTGAAAACCTTTACTTACGTTATATAAAGGCACACATACAGGAAAAAGACAATCTACAATATGCTCATAATATGTGAGAGTCCCGTTACAAAATTACATTTCTCGCAGGTGTCAGAAAAAACCTATATAAGTGCCAATCCTTATAACCCGGTGGCAGGGTATTATGCATCAGAAAGGAGCAAACATGAAGCCTGTTTTAAGTGATCCACCCCTTCCATTTGTTCATATGCCAGAGTGCACCAGCTTCTGCCTCCCCCAAAAGTGCTCGGTCAACATAAGCATAAGTCATTAGTTTGTTAAGGAAGAGGTTCCTGCAATCAGTGGCGGAGATTTCTTTATGCAAAAAAAGGAACAATTTCCGTGAGTCCCACAGGGATTCTTTACCACAGTTCAAAAGTCTCCAAGCCGTGGGAGGAAGTTTCTCGGAGATAGAATGTCCATACAGCACAGTGTCCCAATTCAGCACAGCAATGTCCGTGACATGGAGAAGGAAAGGCTTTACCAAAGTCCAAAAGGCTTGCGCCTGCCTGCAGCCCCAGAAAAGGTGAAAGACGGTTTCTTGGTGGCCGCAGCGGGAACGTGGGCATTGCGCTGATGGTGCCAATCCTCTGTGATGCTGGAACACCTTCACTGGTAGGCAGTTGTGTATGCTCATCCATGCCAAGTCCCTCTGGCTGTGTGTGAGATCTCGGTGACCCACCATTCTCCAGACACTCAAGGACTGAGACTCTGACAGGAGACCCACTTGTTGGAGTTTTTCACGGGCGACCAAAGCCTGTTTCAGTTTTTTCGCATGGGAACATATCGCTCTAGAGAGTATGCTGGAGTCCAGAGTCTTTAGAAAGTTGCAAAGTCCATTATAATATGGGGGTACATTCAGTGCAAATGGCATTAAATTTGAGTGGGTTAACAATCCATATCCCCGCAGCATAGTTCCCAAGAAATACTTGGTGAAAAAACTTGGTACAGACATGGAATTCACATTAGTCCGTGATACAGCATAGCATAATAGTTTAGAAAAGAGAAACACTTCGATATTAGGCATACTCTTCCCCCCATTTTTCCAAAGTGTGCACATCCTTTCCCTGCTCAACTTTTCCATTTTCAAACCCCAAATAAAAGAGAAAATCAATTTGGCGCATTTCTGCAACGTGTGAGCCTGTGGAGGGAAAACCATAGACAGGTATAGCAGGATAGGAAGAAGGACAGCTTTTGTTACCATGATCTTACCCTCGATGGTGAGTTTGCGCAATTTCCAGAAGGTGATCTTTTTGTTCATTTTTTCCTGCAATTCTTTCCAGTTTTTCTCTATATGAGTATCAGCAGCGAAGTGCACCCCTAGTATTTTTGTGGGTTCTGTGGTAACTGTAACTGGGAGATTAGTTAGCCGGTCCCAGGGACCCATAGTGAGACACACACATTTGTCCACATTTAAGCGGATCCCTGATGCTTCTTGGAAGAGTGAAGCCTGCAGTAGAGCTCTGCGCACAGATTGTGCATCCGTGCATAAGATTGTGACATCGTCCATGTATGCAACTGTTTTGGCAGGAGTACCACCCCCCCTGGTACAAACACACCTTTGATGATTTTGTCACTTCGTAGCTTGCACAGGAAAGGCTCTAAAGCACAGACAAAGAGCACTGGGGACAAGGGACATCCTTGTTGCGCCCCCGCATGGATGGGAAACTCTCGTGTGTGGAAACCATTGATGCTCACTCTGCTGTGTGCTGTGTTATACAGAGTGTGTAGGATACTTAGGATATTTTGCGGTACATTCAAGCGTTGAAGTGCAGCAAAAAGGTATGGGTGAGCCACCCGGTCGAAGGCCTTCTGGAAATCCAGACTTAAAACCCCAAGTGATAGAGATCTTTCTTGAGCATACCACAGAACATCCCTAATGGTAACCAAACTGTCAACGATGGTGCGTCCTTGAACTGCACATTTCTGGTCAGGGTGGATACATGAATGAAGAACTTTCCTGAACCTATGCGCCAGGACTTTAGATACCAATTTGTAATCCACATTTAGTAGTGAAATTGGTCTCCAGTTTTGGAGTGATGTTTCATCTCTTTTTTTATAAAGGAGGGTGATAACCCCTGCGGAAAAATCATGTGTAAAACAATTATTTTGAAAACCCTCTTCCAGGACCTGCAAGTAGTCAGAGCATAACAGTCCCCAGAACTTCTTGTAAAACTCCCAAGTTAGACCGTCCAAACCTGGGCTCGAGCCTTTGGGGGAGGATCTCAGTGCGTCCAGAAATTCCTCACCTCCAAAAGGTTGCCCAAGGAAGTTACTTTGATCTAATGTTAACCCTCCTGTGAGTAGAGAACAGTACTCTTCTAAATCTGAAGCTGAAGGTGTTTTGACAGGAGCATCATACAAGGACTGATAGAAGTCAAAAGCGATGGTCTGGCACGCATCTACCCCCTGTAATATGTCCCCTTTCGCATTTTGTAATTTAGTTAGCAGCTTGTGTGATGCGTGAGCTTTTTTAAAGAAAAAAGAAGTACACTTTTCATCCTCTTGGAAATGCTTGACCCTTGAGTGGAAGATAGCATTTTTGTTCCGTCTGTTTAACCACTTCTGCATGTCTAGTTTCGTAGAGCATACCTTGTCTTTCACATCACCCCCAGCTTCTCCCATTTGGTGGAGGAGTATAAGTCTCCTGTGTAAACGCTGGAAGTCCTGCCATTCCCTTTTGCATCGGAGCTTCCCTTGCTCTTGGAAGAACAGCCGTGTTTTAGTTTTAACCCATTTCCACCATTGGTACACATTGGGGAAGTGAGCCTTCCTTTGGGCCCATTTCTGGTAGCTCATCACATATTTGTCACAAACCTGCTGGTCTGTAAGAAGGTCATTATTAATTTTCCATGATCCAGGACCCCTTTGAGGTCGATCAGGAACTGACAAAGAGACTGTGATTATATGGTGATCTGAAAAGGGTACTGGTGTAACAGAGCTGTTATCGGTGCAGAGAGTTTTAGAAGCAAACACATAATCAATGCGTGATCGTGTGAGGCCGTTATCTGCCTCCCAAGTGTAGCCCTCACCTGGCAGATGATGCTTCCGGAAAGTATCATATAGGTGTAAATCCTGTATGAGAGTTAATAACAGTTTTGACGTAACATCCAGTGCATAATTTTGTTGGGACCCTTGCCTGTCCCTGCTGTGTGTGATGCAATTGAAATCCCCGGCTAGTAAGAGAGGTATAGCACCTGTTAATAAAGGTTTGATTAGATTCAACAAGCCCTCTCTTT
This sequence comes from Calotriton arnoldi, assembly GCA_963921515.1. Classification (NCBI taxonomy): domain Eukaryota; kingdom Metazoa; phylum Chordata; class Amphibia; order Caudata; family Salamandridae; genus Calotriton; species Calotriton arnoldi. The sequence goes on along the minus strand of CAWUFW010001680.1, from coordinate 1,851,540 downwards.
CTGTTTTGGAGGCTGGTGCATAAACAACACAAATACATAATGGTATACCATCCATAAGTACTTAAATCAAAAGAGCCCTTCCTGGGTATAAAACTTTTTCCTCCATGATCTGCCAATGTTTGTTTTTAAGGAGGATGACCACCCCATCATTCCTATTAGCTCCTCCTGACCAAGCCAATGGCCCATATGCCCATTGTTGTTGGAATGAGGTGTATCGCATCTGATGGGGGAGATAACACTCCTGAAGACATATAACATCAGCTTGTGTGTTTGCAAAATAATCTAATACAATTGCTCTGCTGACAGCAGTACCTATGCCCCTCACGTTGCAAGAGGCTACTGTTACTGCCATAATGAAAACCATAAGAGAACCAGCCATATTTACACCTTGGAAGAGGTAGTTGCCCTCACTGACTCTCCATCTTCAGTGATGCCCATCCGCTCGCAACTGGTGATTATGGAGGTTGAGAACAGGGCCTCCAAATCTGGTGTGCTTTCTATATCTATTATAGGGCTATCACTGACTTCCAAGACCTGTGCAACATCTGATAAACCCTCCTCGGTATCCGAGAGGGAAAGTAGAGGGCCGTACCTGCCCCCTCGGGAAAGCGGTCCAAGGAAGAAGGACGTCGCTTGGAGCGGGTGACAGCAGGTGAGTCCATTGGGCTTTTAGTACATCTCGCTTTGCGCTTGTTGGAAATGTACGTAGTCCACCCGCTGTGCTCCATATCCTTCCCCTCTCTGTGGCCACAGTCGAGGAATGCAAAGAAAGAGCAGTGTCCTGTGCAGCCTGCCTCAGACCCTTTACTGCCTGCTCTATGGTGACGTTTTTAACAAGTACTTGCGCTGTGGGGGGGATCACTGAGACACCAGAAACAGGGACCTCAGTGATGGGACTCTCGTCCTCTGCGAGGGTAGGTGCAGCGCCAGGCACGGCGGAGGAAGTAGCGCCCTGTGATTTAAGATGCTCGCGCCGCACTCTTCTTTCTAAAGCTGCAGTTTTAATCCTCCTTGTTTCTATGCGCTCCACCTCATCCCCTGCCAGCTGGGACAGCAGAGGAACGGGGCTAGGAGGATCTTCAGTGTCTAGGGGAGGCACTGCCGCCTCTGGCTCCCCCTCCTGCTCTGCTTGTGCGCTACACCTTCTAATCTCTATACCATTAAAACAACCCAGTATGTCAGAGTCAGTAATGTCTGGTTGTTCCTGCCGGGTCTGTAGCTCTGGTGAAGCTACTGGCTGGGTGGTATGAGTGGCTGGAGCGTGTTGCGTTGAATGGGTGCTAGCTGCTGAGGCATACGAGAATTTACCCCTGGGGCACATTTTAAAGAGGTGCTCCTCACTACCACAGAGATTGCATTTCTTTGGAGCAACACAGTCTTGGGCCTTATGATCTGCCCCCGCAGTTCCTGCAAATGAGCCCTGAGCATTGTTCCTTGGAGTGGCCAAATCGCAGGCAGAGTCTGCAAAAAAGGGGTTGCCCTGAGTAAACCAAAAAACCCTTATTGGCTCCCAGGGTGAATGTCTGTGGTGGATGTGCCAACCCACGTACTCCTTCAGGGTCCTCCTTGAATGTTACCACATATTTCCTCTTCCCATTCCAAATCCCACACAGGTTTGTAATCTTTTGCCCCCTCTGATGGTGGCACAATACCGACTCAAAAACACCTCAATTAGCCTGGGATCCGTGTACGGGTTGTACATATGTACCACTAGAACAGTCTCCTTAGGTGCAAACATAGGGGTTACAGAGAGCCCATAGAAAGCATTACTGTGTCGTTTCCCTGTTGCATTGTGGAGAAACCCTTGACAGATAGACTCACTAGAAAAGGTAACATCAAACACACCCCTGTTGGAGAAGTCCTACACACATTCAATTACTCTCTCAGATATATTACACTCCTTCTTTAACACTTCTTCAATGAGAAACAATACATTCTTCTCCTTCCTTTGAGCTTCATCAATTTCCACACGTACCGTATTTGGCACGTAATCTGATGCGCGTATATTGCCAGCCACGCGTGCATATGAGGCCATGCTAATCGCCTCGGTGGGGGCGGGGAGTAAGCCCCCCTGCAGGTATCTCAACTTTAATGTCTATCGGCACCTGCCGAGCTCCTGTGCGATTGAGGGAGCAGGCGTGCCGGCTTTTACGCGCTGTGTATTAGCAGAAACAGAAATGTTCAGGGGAGTTTAGAAAATCGAAATAAACTATGGGAGTGGGCGGCCGCCACTGCTCCGGTATAACAGGCAGTCCCCCCTGTATGCAAAACGGGGATCCGAGGCCAAGGGGCGTGATGGGATCGGAAATAAAATCCGCCCGTTGCCTCTGTAGAAATGTCACAAGTGTGCTTCTCCAAGAAAAGAAAAGCGGAGGTTTTAAAGTTTTTATTTCTGTTCAGTCTTACCTCCGAATGGAGACACTCGTGGCAACAGTAGCAGGTGTCAGGCAAGACCACTACTGTATCACTCTGGAATTTCTTTGACGATGAGATGAGGCTTCCCCCGTTCCCCTCCCTTCCCTCTGTCACGAGGGGGTCAGCCAGATCTGCGCGGCCAGGGGAGGGGTGGGGGGGTGGTCAGCTTCCCTGGGACACCACAGACAAAAGTCGTCCAGTCCGCTGGAAGGTGGAGAGTGCAGGTGGCCAGTCATAGCCACGGACTGGGATCTGCTGTGCTGTCGCCGCCGGTATGCGAAATGCTGCAGACTGCTCCTCTGCACTAGGACTTGCCGTGGGGGTGTCAGCTAGATGCCCTGACAGCTTTGGGGTATGCACATTAATGCTCATATGAATTAACATGGGATTAGTGCAATGGTGGGAGGGAAACAGTGTAATTTTCATTTTTGTGTTATTAATATTCTTTATATTTCTCTTTCATCGTAGTTTTAAAAATGGGCCTATGGTGAGCAGTTAGTTGGGCGGGTATCTGTGGTCCCGGTCAAGCCAGGTGCCACAGGCCCGGCCCCGCAGTCTCAGGGAAAGTTAGTGACCTTTTCGGCAACATTGGTCTCCAAGGGATCTTCTTCCTGCCCAGAGACATCAGCCTTGCCCCAGTCAAGCCAGAAAACGAAGGCCCAGTACCTCAAGGCAGGGAGAACAAGCGTTATCCGCCCTCTAAAAACCCATGACGCAGAACCAGCCCTTCAGGGATCAGGTCTTTGTATGCTAAAATGCATATAGTCATTTCACAAAAGTGAAAATGAAAATTTAGCAAGCAGTGAGAGAGGTGATGATTTTGGGATCCTCCCTAACCTAGGGAGAGAACCAAGCAGATGCCTTGAAAACAAAGAGCACATCTTGCTAAACGATTCGGTGGTGGTCCCATCCTCTTAGGACCACCCCAAGCACAGTTATGGGCAAAAATACAATCTCAACCAAAGGACCTGCAAAGCATTATGGGATGAGATTAGCAGTGGGCAGTGAATATTATAGTATCCAATATCAAAATAATTCTACAAAGAGCTGCAGTTCAACTAGTCGTTACTAGGTGTCCCTCACAAGTCAAATGCAAAAGCATGAGGTCATTGACAGTCCAGGAGATACATTGGAGGGCTGGTGTCCCAGGTGTAGTATTATTAGGGGTTGTTTCTAATCTCTACTGGAATTGTGAGTCTCTGCTGTGTCTTGTTTTGCTTTTTCCACGTGTTGCGGTGCCTGAAGCGTAACCCCAAAATGAAAATTCACTCCCCCATTACCCTCCTCCCAACTCTCTACCCCAGAAGCATCTGTCACCCATAACTATTAATCCTGTGCTAACTACAGTAAACCTTTTGGATTTCAGGGGCGCATTTGGATGACTGGCCTGACACTTCCCTCGACACCTCTTCACCCACCCGTGATTAATATCTGTGATCACAGAACTACAAAAAATTGTGAAGGCTGTTTCAACATAATTCAATGGATGCGCTACTGTGTGACAATTAGGAATAAGGTACTGAGTCCTTGCTTTCAGGCTAAGGTCCGGGAACAGGATCAGTCATCTTCTGAAATTTCTCCAAACTGGATATCCATAGGTCTTATCGCCTCCCTTCCAACTCTGAGTTGGAGTGAAGGTCTGGTTACATCTTTGACTCCTTTTCCTTCTTTCCTGGAATTTTGCGAGGTTCTTTATGTCAGAAGGCTGGTCTGCTGCACATGGGACACTGGGGCTCCTCTCTCCTCCACCCACTCCCATGCAGCCTTCTGTGTCTCAAAAAAATAGTCCTTGCTTTGGAAGCTAACTCTGAGCTTTGCCGGGAACATTAGGACATAGTCCAACTGTACCACTTTCATCTTTTGTTTGACATGATAAATGGTTGTCTCTGCATTTGCTCCAAACAGGTGTAGTCCAGGAACAACATGACTTTGTTGGAGTCAAGAGTTACCCCACCTGGGGGCGTGGTTTGAGCCGCCGCAAGATGGCCGCTCTTTGCTGAGGCTCCGCGCCCGAGCGGGACCTTTTTCGTCCGACGGGAGCGGCCTTTCATCCCGGTCTCCGTTATGAATTGAGGCATCCACAAAGTAGGCGCGGGTGAACAGGTAGCATCTTCATTTTTTGACTTTTGTGCTGTTCTTTGCCTGTTTTCCCCCGCGCCGTATCCACCTCATATTTTTCTGGTGGCGCCCGCCATTTTGAATATCGGCGGGATGCGACCCCTCAGCGCTGCTTCCCTGGTGCTGCCCGCGGCGAAGACTTTCTGCATGCCGCTGTGGTACATTTGGGAGGCATTTCTTCCTGAAGGGACAAATATATTTTATGAAGCCTTACTTTTGTGGCACCTGTCTCCTCGCCGCTCTTAGACCTCTGTAAGCTCTGCTACTCAGGAAATATGCAGGTATTGTGGTGAGCTCTTCTTTGTTGAACCTGCTGTTACCACAGTTTAACTCAACGCTGCATCACTGTCCTGATTTGCCGCTTACGAGAATACCTTCACCTGTTTAGCCAATGTATTTCTCCTACACACATGCAAGATAGCACCTTGTTTATGCATATTTAATAAGTCATTTGGACTGTTTATTCTGCTCAGCTGGAGTCATATGGCGAAGCAACTTATGTAGTACCATATAGCCCTAGTTTTATACCTCATATTTGCTTCTTCCCTGGTCAATGAACTGCATCTTGATATCCATGGTCGAATTGCCCTCTTTTAATGGTTCAGAGTTATTTTCGGATATAGGAAGGCTAATACAAATTTCAGTGGATGATTACTGATTTTTTCCAAAACTGTATGTACTAGCAGCGTCAGTCGGGTTATTTCAGTTTTGTTGGACGAGGATCAAATATTTGACGGCTGTCTGTTCGACCTGTACTTGCTCTTATACACTGTGTATTCTTTGAATAGCTCATTATCTCAACACGCTCATTGTATGGAGCACTCTTACTCTCTTTGTCACCAAACTCCTTCGACAAATATGTCCTCCTCTCGCAAGGAAACCAACCCTGCTGCTCCCCCTAAACGTCATAAGAAAGAACCTAACTCGCCTACCAAATCGCCTTTACCCATAACTATGGAGGATCTATTGGAAGAGATAAAGTTGATTAAACCTTTCGTCATTGAAACTAATGCCACCCTTCAAAAGCTGGATGAGAAATGGTCTAGCTTGGATTCACGAATGTCTGTTGTGGAACAAAGGATTAGCGACACTCAAGACGTGATACCTCAAGTTGAGACTATGTCTAAAGAGATAGCACTCCTTAAGATGCAGACTGAAGATTTAGAAAATCGCAATAGACGCAATAACCTTCGAATTTATGGTATTCCTGAGGGAGAGGAAGGGTCAGATATGCTTGCTTTCCTCAAAATCCATATCCCTAAAATTGTTGGTCTTAAGGATGGCACTATTCTTAATTTACAGCGCGCCCATCGAATCGGACCAAAAACCGGACGTTCCTCCTCTTCATCGTCAGTAAATCGTCCCAGAGGGATAATCGTTCTATTCTTGGAGTATACTGAACTGTTGATGGTCCTTTCAGCGGCAAAATCAAGAAAACAGATGTTATGGTCAGGTCAAAAGGTTTTCATCTCACAAGATGTGGCTCGTGCCACTGCGGCTCGTCGCAAGGAATTCCTCTCTCTTTGCCCAGCTCTACGCTCTATGAATGCCCGTTATGTCCTAGTTCATCCCTGTTTCTTCAAAGTAACCTACAAAGAGAGGTCCTACTCTTTTGATCATCCTGACTTTGGAGGGTCTTGAATGACATTGTCGATTTGTTTTCTGTTTTGTCCTCTGAGATAAATGCCTTCTATTCAATTGTTCTGCAGCTATATGTTCTGCTTGTCGTTATCTTTATGGTTGACTATTGTTGTCCTTTTTCATCACTATGGTTCGTTAGCCTAGTTTAGATGTTATTGCATTATATGATTTTAACCTTGTTTTTCTCCGCAGATGTTTCCTCCTTGTGTTGACATATTCCCCAGATGCCTCTCTCCTCCTTGCCCTCTCGTTCCATTCCTAATGTTCATGGTCACCCCTTGCGTGTGGTAAGTGTTGAACGTTCCATTGGCTATCTTGGCAGTATGTTGTTTCCCTGTTTTATTATTCGTAGTTGATCTTATTTGTGACTGTTATATAATGGGTTTTTCCCGATTTGTTCTCTATTTAATGCTCCTTTTTCACTTATTCTTTTCCTTTTTTATTCAGAGGTTTCGGTTGTTCTCGGATGTCTTGGCTGGTTTGGCTGTCTGTCTTCTTACGCGGCTTCCCGCTTCCCCATGTTACTTTTCTCATTCTGGATACTTACTTGGTCTTTTTTGACTGAAGTCTTTCGGCTTCTAGTCAACTGTCCGCTCTCTATCTCTTTTTTCTTTTGCTTTTTCCTTTGCTCCTCTTTCATTTGTTTACTTTTTTCTTTTTCACCCTCCCCTGTTTATTCTCTAAATTTGTTACTCCGTTTATTCTCATCTTACACATTTCTTATCTTCTCTTTTCGTATTATCTTATCTTAATTCTGTTTTTCTTTTTCCCCTTTATCGCTTTTTTCCTCTCTGATTTCGTACCCTATTTTTTGATAGTATCTTCATTTCTTCCTACTTTGTTCTTCTTTCTTGTAATCTTTATCTTTTATTATTCACATACTTCTTTTTATGTTCAATTGCAATTTTTTCATTGCACTCATGGTCTTGATTTTGGTTGTTTTTATATTGACTATATAATTTTTGTTGAATTATCTAATATTGTTACTAGTACTAATGCCTCTTTTGCCTCGTAATGTCTGATAATGTTCGGATTATTTCATGGAATGTGAATGGGCTACGTAATCCAGTTAAGAAACAGCGGGTACTTACCCATCTCTCTAAACTTCGATGCAAAATTGCTATGCTACAAGAAACACACCTTACTGAGAGTGATATTAATTCCCTTAAAAAACAATGGGTAGGTCATGTTTATAGTTCTCCTTCCAAAGATAGGAAAAATGGTGTTGCAATACTCTTTCAAAAATCCTTATCCCTCATGATAGAAAAAGATGAAAAGGATGGAGATGGTCCATGGCTCCTTCGTCATACTAATATTAATGGGTCCCATGTTTCCTTACTCAATATCTATGGCCCCACAGGCATTGACTCCCAATTTTGGCAATCTATGTCCCAAATTCTTCATACTTGTTCTAGCTCTAACCTCATAGTGGGTGGTGACTGTAATCAGGTTATGGATCCTTTCACTGATAGGAAATCATCTTCTAGGTACATCCCCAATAAAATGCAAAAATCTTTTGTTAGGGCTATTCGTGCACGAGGCTTAGTAGATGCCTGGAGAATTTTCAACCCAAATAGTTTAGAATATACATTTTATTCCCCCACTCATAACTCTACCTCTAGAATAGATTACATATTTTTAAGTCCACACCTCCTTTCCAACCTTTTACACTCAGAGATTGGTTCCATTCTCATCTCTGATCACGCTCCTGTTTTGATTAGTTTAGACCTTCCCTCTTTACCTTCTAAATCTCGTCGTTGGCGTTTTAACAATTATCTTCTTAAAGATCCCTCCTTTCTAGGCCGCTTTAAAGATTTTGTTTCTGAATTCTTTCTTCTTAATTCTACTCCTGATATGCCCTTTCATACTATTTTGGATTCCTTCAAAGCAACAGTCAGAGGCTTTATTATAGATTATGTAGCTAGCAAAAAGAAAAAGTATCGCAAAGAATCTATTTCTCTACTTTCTTCTATTAAAGAATTGGAACATGCTTATTTTTCTTCTAAAAATGCCAATACCCTCAAGACTTTAGTCCAAGCAAAACTTGACTTTAATATGAAATCCACGGAGGAGGCCTCGGGGACGTTGTTAAAAGTGAACTCTAAATTTTATGGTGGTCGCAACCGAGCTGGTAAACTTTTGGCGAACTACCTGAAGGTTAAATCTCAAAGATCTAGAGTAGTCAAGATTATTGATGACAAGGACATTCCCCGCCTTAAAGATGAAGAAATTTTAACGGGCCTGATTCACAGAACTAACTTACGTCAAAAACGTAAAGTTAGTACTTTTTGGTATTCACAGAATACACTTACTCATTTTGGTATTCACAGAATGAACTTACTCATTTCGGTATTCACAGAAGTTAGTAGTCCTAACTTTAGGACTCCTAAATGCCTTCTGTGAATACCGAAAGTCTTAAAGTTAGGATTTTTCTCAGTTTAGGAGTAGTAAAGTTAGGACTCCTAACAGTTTAGGAGTAGTAAAGTTAACTTTACTACTCCTAAACTGAGAAAATCCTAACTTTAAGACTTTCGGTATTCACAGAAGGCATTTAGGAGTCCTAAAGTTAGAGTCCTAACTTTACTACTCCTAAACTGAGAAAAATCCTAACTTTAAGACTTTCGGTATTCACAGAAGGCATTTAGGAGTCCTAAAGTTAGGACTACTAACTTCTGTGAATACCGAAATGAGTAAGTTCATTCTGTGAACACCAAAATGAGTAAGTGTATTCTGTGAATACCAAAAAGTACTAACTTTACGTTTTTGACGTAAGTTAGTTCTGTGAATCAGGCCCAACGTGTTTTACAGATTTCTATAAGAACCTTTATACCCCTGAAACTTCCCCGTCTGACACAAATCTGGATTCTTTTTTCGATTCACTACCTCCCCGCTCCTCTCCTCTTCCTGACTGCTCAATTTTGGAAGGAGATATTTCTCTTTCTGAGATTAAATCCGCTTTGTCCATGTTACCTAAGGATAAGGGTCCTGGTCCTGATGGTCTCACTGCTGAGTTCTATTCTTGCTTTTCCTCGGTTCTTCTGCCCCATCTTTTATCTCTTTTCCAACATTTTGTTCATCATGGTGAAGCTCGAGGCTCTTTTCTTGAAGCCATGATTTGTCTTATTCCTAAAAAAGATAAAGATCCGTCCCGATGCGCCAACTACCGTCCTATATCTTTGATTAATCTGGATTGTAAGCTCTTTGCCGAGATATTACCCCTTCGCATCAATCAGGTCCTTCCCGATTTAATTGGCTCTGAACAAACAGGGTTTGTTAAGGGAAGGACTATTTCTGATAACTCTAGAACTTTCCTCAATATTATTCATCTTGCAGCTAAGAGTTCTTCCCCTATAGCCGCCATAACCCTGGATGCGGAAAAAGCTTTCGACCGCGTCCATTGGCTTTTTATGATGCGCACCCTTAAATGGCATGGTTTTGGTCCTTCTATTCTATCCCTTATTAATCTATTATATTCCTCTCCGACCACTTCAGTCTTTGTTAATGGCTCACAATCTTCTTATTTCCCTTTACAAAGGGGTACCCGTCAGGGATGTCCTCTTTCTCCGTTACTTTTTATCCTTTCTCTTGAACCTTTTCTTCATTCCTTGCGACACTCCCCCACATTCTGTGGCTTCACGCACAAATCTGTTGAAATTAAGTTTACTGCTTACGCTGATGATATTATGTTAAATGTCTCTGATCCATCTACTTCTATGCCTGCTTTTACCGAAATTCTCTCTTCTTATGCGGCCTTGTCAGGGTATAAATTGAATTTTTCCAAATCTGAGGTGCTTCCTTTAAACAAATATTGTTTAAGAAGCATGTTTGAGGGTATTGATTTTAAATGGAATACTAATACTATTACATGCTTAGGTATTAAATATTCTTCTACCCTTGCTAAAACGATTCACTTTAATTTGGAAGAGGTCTTATCAAAAGTTAAGAATATGACAGATAGATGGTCCCCTCTTTTTTGTCGTGGTGGGGTAGATTAGACACTATTAAAATGATGATGCTTCCCGTTATTAATTTTTATTTATCCATGTTACCAGTTAAATTACCATTGAAGTTTTTTAAAACCCTTAATGGAACTCTGAGTAAATTTCTCTGGAACGGCAGGAAGGCTCGTATTTCTTTAGCCCTTCTCTCTGCCCCAAAAGATCGGGGTGGCGACCATTTTCCCAATTTTCGACAGTATCATTCTTCTTTTCTAATTCGTCAAATTTACCTTATATATCTACTTCGGGTGAAGTTCTCTCTTCTGTTTGGTATAAGTTGGAGGAATCTCTGATTTCTCCTTTTCCTTTTTCTCTCTTAGCAAATTTTACCCATCCTCCTCGCTCTTTCAATTATCCAACGATTTCTAAATTAATTTCAACTTTTCATCCTATTAAATGTAAATCTCATACTCCCTTACAGATATTTTTAGATTCTTCTATTTGGCATAACAAAAATATCAAATTATCCAACCGCACTATTTTTTGGAAAGCATGGCCTGCCAAAGGGATTTTTCAAGTTAAACAATTAATACAGGATCCTCGTTGTCTTTCTTTTCAAGAGGTTCAGTCTGCATTTGACCTACCTACATCTTCACTGCATAGATACGAGTCTCTACGACTGCTCTTAACGGATCAGCTCTCTCTACTATCTAGTTCTCCTCTCCCCCTCTGGATCCTCTGTTAGAACCATTATCCACCTCCCCTTTTATTAAAGCCTCCCAAGTTTACAAATACCTACATTTTTCTTCTCCTAGTCGCCCTAAAAGTAAAGTTGAGCTTTTATGGGAATCTGATCTACAACGCACCCTTTCCGTTCATACGTGGAACTCCATTTGGACACGCATACATCACACCTCTTGTAATTCTAGCACCACTCAGACCCTTTATTATTTTTATCATAGATTATTTTTAACTCCATTATCAATTTCCAGGTATAGTTCACATCTATCCCCGAATTGTTGGGTATGTCCTTCTACTCCAGGCTCCTTTATGCATTCCTTTTTTCTTTGTCCTAACATTGCCCGTTTTTGGACGAGGGTTTGTGAATCAATTTCCTCCATTTGTAATATTAAATTTTCTTTTGACATATACTCCATATTTCTGGGGAGCAATTCTGCAGAATGGGCTGGTTCCTGCAGAGTGGGTTTATTTGTGGACTTGTTAATTGCTATTGCATTTCAGGTAATTACCTCTAATTGGAAAGATGCCTCTAAAGTTTCCTTCTCAGCCTGGTGGAACCTTCTTTGTTATCATCATAGACTGGACAGAGCTTCTTCCAAAACTTCTCAACAACTTATTCGTAAAGAAGCCTTCTGGTCTCCACTTACTAGCTATTTATCTGCATCTGCACTGCGTAATCAAAATAGCTCTTTTGTTTATCAACCACCATGAGTACCTTATTCTTTTATCGTTTATCTTTTTTATTCTATTTCCTTTGATATGTCACATATACAGTTATTACTCTGTTTTTGGATACCAATGTGATTATTATAAGATTATTGTTCTATTGTAATATTAGATGAAGATATTATTATATCTCCAATTTCTTTTCTTCTTTCCTTTCCTTCCTTTCCATTTTGTTTCTCCTTTTTCTGTCTTTTCCTCTTTCTTCTTTAGATTTTCCTTTCTTCTGTAAAATTCAAAAATGTAAAATGCGATTTATTCTTTCAGGTACAAATTTTATTATTGCTTTTTCTTTGTGGCATATCTTTAGATTCATGATAACAAGTTTTATGATACTTATTCCACCAATTTATTTATTCAGTTGTTTAATTAATGCTACTTGTTTTATATGCTTTGTGGTATGTCGTACCCATGTTTCTAATTACTTTAATAAAGCTCTTTAAACTAAAAAAAAAAAAAAGAGTTACCCCACCTCCTCATTGGGCAGCCTTAAATATTGTGTCTCTATGTAGTTAAGGAGATGCATGATGACCTAGCAAGGGGGCTTCCCGGGGATAGCCTTGGTAATAAGGCTCGGTGTACCCTCTCAATAACATAGCAACTATACGGTTCTTCATTGGACATCCAGCATTTGAACCAGCCTGTAAAATATTGAAGGGGAATAGGGCCTTCTTCCCCTTCGGGCATGTCTACAATTCTGAGATTATGCCTATGTTCTCTTCTGTCCATATCTTCAAATGTTTCTTCTTAAAAGCTTGGTGACCATTGAAAGGTGAGACACAGTGTCTCTCAGGAACTGAAGTGAATCTTCTGCTGTTAATACTTGTGCTTCTACATATGTGACATGACCTATAGAGTGGTGGAGGTCTTTTTGTGTGCGGGAGACATCTACGTGAACCTCATCTATTCTGCCTTTGAATCATTTATGTATTTTTTAATGGTCTTCTGGTTGGCATCCAATGTGGTGGCTGTGGGGACAGTCTCACTTGCTGCAGTTGCTCTATGAGAATGTGCAGCTGCACATGCTGTCATCTTCATGTATTTCTCCAGCTTGATTTGCTGCATGGAAGTGACTGCCTTATCTCTGACCATTTTTGTAGGAGCAGGAAGCATGGGCTCTGAGTGTCCGGTAATGAAAGAGGGAAAGCCATTACTGCTGAGCGGGTGGACAGTGTTTGCTGACCACTAGGGTGCATTGGCCCAGTATGACTGTCAGTGTGGCCCAAGATGTTCTATGTTGTGATGGACAGTCACTCAGGACTGAAACTATTCTGGGGTCTCTGGAACGTGTCCAAGGTCAGACTGATGACTTCTATTATCATAGTTGCATATGTGGCTTCCTCCACTCCATGTATGTGTTTAGTACATCTTGCTGTCTCGCACACCCCAAAGCCAGAGTTGTGTGCATTCCTCTTGCGCCATGCTTGTCCCCACTCTGGCCTTTTTACCTTTATTTTCTCGTGTGGTAGCTGGCCTCTTTTGCATGACAGTTCCTGGTTTGTGATGTGGTGGATCTGGTCTGTAAGACCTCTTAAGCCCAGTTTTACTGCTGGAGGCTGGAGGTGTTAATCTAAGTTGTGTGGGTGGGGAGGAGAAGGCTTCCATGGCTCTCGCTGATACCCTCACATTGCCCCTGCTCCGCTCCAGTCTGGATCTCCTTCTCGGTGCTGATTGCAGTTACTTTCTCTAGCGGATCTCTACCATGGACATCACTTAGCGGTCACTAGTGAACCCTAGTTTGCACCTTGCGACCCCCTGCATTGCCTTTGCAACCCCTGGCCTTGGAGGTGGCAAAGACAACACCAAGAACAGAAAGTAAACGGTGCTGTGATGTGCACTGTTTACTTTCTGCAGCTCCGGCTGCAAACTTAAGCATTCAGCTCTAACCGCTGTAAAACAGAGAAGGCAATGTATAATCTCCTGAATAAAATAAAAATATACTCATTTTTAAACAAGATGTTGCAGACTTGTATCATTGTGAACCCATGGAAAATTGTGCTTGAATAAAAACAAAACATCTTCATGCTATAGTGAGTGATAATGCCTCCTTATAAGTGATGCTAATCAAAGTGTATTAACAATGCTAAGGAATAATTTATGTCAGTTACATCATTCACTTTGGGCTGCATGAAGAAATACTGGTGGACAAAACCACTGTTGTTTTTTTAAACCTTTTTTGTGTCTTTCAGTAATTTCCCAATACACTTTATGCTTGAGAAATACATTAGGGAAGCTGGTAAGTCATGACAGCTTGAGGTATAAATAATTTGGCTTCACAGTGTTTTTTTGTGTTTATGTGGCACTACATTCTCCTCTTTCAACAAATACATAGTTTTTCGCGCAATAAAAAAGAGAAATGTGTAAGTTCCTATAAATATGATCATCCTATTTAAAGTGTAGGTGGTATATAAAATGGACATATATTTGTGTTAGTAACTTTTGCTATTATATAATTGTGCACTTAAGTTTCTCTTAACTTCAGCAATGTCAGTTATTCTGATGTCATCTGGATTAAAGTCATGCAACATCACTTCCTGGGAGGATTCAGCGTCAAAGACAATATGATGTCACTTCCTGTGATGTTATTGAGCCAAAGCATGGTTATGTGATGTCATTTACACTATCCCTGGAATTTTGGTGAATTAACACCCATGATCTCTACCCATGTCAGTCAGTCAGCCCGTTCATCCATCTTCGGAGCACAGGTCTCTCGAGTCTCTGGCTCACCTTGCAGACTACCATTTACTCATTTGGGCTGGCTGCCTGGCTTCACATCACCTGGGAGCAGGACCAAGGTGCCAATACTGTTATTGCCATCTTGTGCCTCTTTGTGTTGTTCATGATTGAATTCCTTCTCCTTTCAAAGCAATGTTGGGCTGTGCACTTTCCAAGTAGGGTAGGTCGCGGGCCTGGCTCGCTCTTCCTCCTGTTCAGTAGGCGAGCATCTGCTCTGCTCACCACCAGTTGCTCTCACTGGACATGCAGCCTCCCAACCCCGGGGCATCACTCCAGACTTGGCACCGCCAGGGGCCGTATTATGAAAGTGCTCCAGAGGCGCAACAGGCGTTGGCGCCCTCTTTGCAGCCACTAGGGCACATTGGTATTATAGAAGGGGCCGTAGACGCTTGTGCAACCCCTTCTGTCAATCAATCAATCAGGGAATTGTAAGCGCGCTACTCACCCATGAGGGTCTCAAGGCGCTGAGGGGGGGTCCGTAGATCTGTTTAGCCGAAGAGCCAGGTCTTGAGGGTCTTCCTGAAGGTGTTCAGGGAGGGCGCGCGTCTGATGTCTGCCGGTAGCTCGTTCCAGGTCTTGGCTGCAATGTGAGAGAAGGATCTTCCGCCTGCTCTGGTTCTGTGCATGTGCAGGGTTTCGGCCAGTGTGAGGTTGGAAGATCGGAGGTTTCTTTTGGGTACGTGGAAGTTGATTCTGTCGTTGAGGTATTTGGGTCCGTTGTTGTGTAGGCATTTGTAGGCGTGAGTGAGGAATTTGAAAGTGACTCTTTTCTCCACGGGGAGCTAGTGGAGACTTCGTAGGTGTTGGCTGATTTGTTTGTGTCGGGGGATGCCGAGGATGAGTCTGGCGGCAGTGTTCTGTATTGTCTGGAGTTTGCGGAGTAGGGACTTGTTGATGCCGGCGTAGAGTACGTTTCCATAGTCCAGTCTGCTGGTGATGAGTGCGTGGGTGACTGTCTTACTTGACTCAGGGGGGATCCACTTGAAGGTCTTGCGGAGGATGCGGAGGGTGTTGAAGCAGCTGGAGGTGACGGCGTTGACCTGTCGGTTCATGGTGAGTGATGAGTCGAGTACGATGCCGAGGTTCTTGGCGTGGTCTGAGGGGGTAGGTGGGCTTCCGAGGGCAGTCGGCCACCAGGTGCTGTCCCATGCAGAAGGATGGTACTGAAGACGAGGACTTCTGTCTTCTCGGCAATGAGCTTCAGGCAGCTGTTGGTCATCCAGACTGCGACGTCTTCTGTAATACCGATAGCACTGGCGCACATAAAGCACCAGCGCTATCTTCAGAGGGAACCCTTTGCTACGTAGCCGATGACTTTTTGATCTCTCCGGAAGGCTGCTGAAGAGCCGGGTGGAGGCTCCCCCTCCTGTCTCTGGCTCCGATTGCCACTGCCCTTCCCTACAGCCAGCCCGCCTGCTTTGCCTCCTCGCAGGACATCTAGACCGATTTGGGGGCATGGCGGAGGTGAGAGGTCCCGGCGCCGCTCTCCGTGGCTGTCTGAGCCCATCGTTCCTCGACCGTGTCGGAGAGGCGCCCCCTCCGGTTTTTCTAACTTTGCTGCCTGCTTCGCCTCCTCGCTAGACATCGGGGCCGATTTGGAGACATAGCGGAGGTTTGTAGTCTCTGCACCGCTCTCCGTGGCTGAGCCCATCTTTCTGTGACCGTGCCGGAGAGGCGCCCCCTCCGGTTTTCTTTAGACTTTGTTTTGGACTTTGCTGCCTCCCGTTCTGCGGACTGCTGCCTTGGCACCTGTGGTCATTCTTACCTGACCCATGGACACCGGATTGGACACTGCTGCCCCCGCTGCCCCGAGCCTTTGCACATGGACGGTGTGGCTGTGACTTTGGGGCCGACTGCCTTCCTCCCTCCTGACTCTCTGGCTCATTTCCCCCTCTGGTTGCCCTCTGCTAAATTTGCTCTTGGTGTTTTGGGGAATTTTTTCCCCTTGACTTTCTGACTTGGACCCTTGTGCTCCCCGCCATTTTGTGACTTGCTTCTTTTAATCCCTTGTACCTGATCCGCCATCTTAGCGATCTCTGACCTCTTCCTCTATCCCAGCTGGTCCCCAGCCGGGCGACCTTTCTATCGTCTCTCGTGTGCCTCGGACCTACTCCTCGTTGTCGATCTTGTTATGATCTCTGGTTCCCTCTCTCGTTTTGTTTCACTCTCACTTTCCTGTCCGTATATGCCTTCCTTTCCCTTTCTTTCTGTCCCCCCCTCTTCCTTCACCTGCCCCTTTGATTGTTCTTGTCTCCTATTTTCTGCCGCGTTTACTTTTATCCCACTGCTTTTCGTTGCCTCACCTAGCGTCTTCGTTTGCCATCCTCGAGTATTCTCATGTCCTTAACCCCTGTTTTTACTGAGTAACTTTGTGTAATTTATTGTACCTCTGTAGATACTCTTGTAAAGCGCTCTGATACCTTCGGGTCTAGCCAGCGCTATATAAAACTCATAAAATAAATAAAATAAAATAAATAAATGCCCGCATTTGCATGGGAAACACAAGGAGATGATGGACGGAGTGCTGAAACTTTTCAGACACTCACCCTCAGTCACAGATCTGGGTTGAATCCATCATCGTTCTTTAGCTCACTTCGCCACCCCAGTTCAGACACAGATATATATGCAAATCAGTCTTGACCCTGTGCCTCATGGGAACAGTCCAGCCCAAACTGCCAAGCCATGTCTTCCCTGGACCGGAAACAAGCATCCTGGGACCGGTTTCCCCTCATCAGCCAGGCTAGCTTGAATCCAGTGGCAAAGTGTCTGAACTGGGGTGGTGAAGCCTGGCTGATGAGGGCTGTTAGCCCGAAACCGGTCCCAGGATGCTTGTTTCCGGTCCAGGGTAGAGTATGATGCCGAGGTTCCGGGCATGGTCTGTGGGGGTGAGGGCCACCAGGAGTTGTCCCACGCAGAGGGGGAGGGTCCGAAGACTAGGACTTCTGTCTTCTCCGAGTTGAGTTTCAGACAGCTGCTGCTCATCCAAGCTGCAACGTCTTTCATTCCTTCTTGGAAGTCTTGTGGTTTCGGGGTCCTTCGTGAGGGAGAGGATGAGCTGGGTGTCGTCGGCGTAGCTACAATGCTGAGTCCATGCTGTCTGACGATGGTGGCGAGGGGGGCCATGTAGATGTTGAAGAGCGTGGGACTGAGCGATGATCCTTGTGGTACTCCGCAGTTGATCTCTGTGGGTTTGGAGAGCAAAGGCGGGAGTCTGCTCCTTTGGGTTCTGCCGGCGAAGAAGGAGCCGAGCCAGTCGAGGGCAGTTCCCTGTATTCCGACGTTGTGCATTCTGGCTGTGAGGGTGCGGTGGGAGACGGTGTTGAAGGCCGCGGCGAGGTTGAGCAGGATGAGGGCTGCGCTGTGGCCTTGGTCAAGGAGCGTGCGGATATTGTCTGTGGCGGCGAGGAGGGCGGTCTCGGTGCTGTGGTTGCTGTGGTTGCAAATGAGGGAATCCCTTTGCCTCTGCGCCCGCACCGTATTACAGACGCAGGCGCAGAGGAATAGAAGCTCTCAGGAGGCGCACTGACAGTGCGCCACTTGCAAGGTGGCGCACTGTTAGTGTGCCCCCTGATGACAGCCCTCTGGAGAGGGTGAAGGGGGTCCCATGGACTCCACAGGCATCCCCTTGCAGGCGGGTGCAGTCAACGACTTGTAAAAACCGAAGAAGCTGCTTTAAAGCCACTCCTGTTTTCTCAATGCAGGTGGCAACCTTCCTGCACCTTTAAAGGGGATTAGAGATCCCCTTGCAGGCGGATCCAGTCAACGACTGCACCCGCCTGCAAGGGGATCTCTTATCCCCTTTAAAGGTGCAGGCAGGTTGCCATCTGCATTGAGAAAACAGGAGTGGCTTTAAAGCAGCTTCTTCGGTTTTTACATGAATGCGCTGCACCCAGGGCAGCGCCAGTTCGCGGCTGCCCCCACGGCAGCGCATTCACCATAATGCGGCACAATTTCCTGGATTGCGCTGGTCGCACCTTTTGAAAGGTGCACTGAGCCCAATCCAGGAAAATGCGCCACAACTGTAATATGGCCCCATGTGCACTTCACCCCCTCTTAGAATGCCAACAACCTTCACTCCAGGGAGCTCTAGGCAGCGTCGGATTGGTAACGCGGGCACTCGGGCAATGCCCGAGGGGCCGGTGTCTAGTTCCAGCTGTGGGCTGCTTTATTGAGCAGCCTGGGGGGCCGATTTGGGCGGTTTCTGCGTTGTTTGATGCTGCCAGAGCCCAGTGGGTGCCTGAGTGGCCTTTCTGGAGGCAGATGGGCGTCTATTACCTCCCTTTTATCAATGGCAGAGGTGTCACTCCCTTTCTCTCCCTGGGCCGGCCCATTTATGCATATTGAGCGGGGGCAGGGTGTCTTAGCAAAAGTGGCCTCACTAGTTTTCAGGTGTAATTTCGCCGAAGCAGTGTTTTGCGGAAAGGCAACATGCAAATGTGGGCCACTTTTTTTTAGCGTGCCCGGGCCGATTTTTAATCCCAATCCAACCCTGGCTCTGGGGTAGGCAGCAACCTATTAGGCTATTCATTCAACCTATTCAGCACTCCTGTTTGGCTCTGCAGTGAGTCAGGATTTCTGTAGCCGCTCCACAATTGCAATGTTGCCATCTCTTTGCAGTTCATGATCACATAACTACGGATGGTTGAGGATAATTATGGATGGGTGGGCCTGCAGGCTCCAGCCTCATGGAAGTGTGTCCAGTACTTTGGCTCGCTGCCTGCTATACTTCCTGTCTCTTTATCCCATTCTTGCAGGTTCTTTTTTCACCCCTTTTTTCTCCCTTTGCCACTGTTTCCCTGTCTTTCTCTTTATCTAGGTCAAAGTTCAATGATCAAAAATGAAGTCCGGATCCCCAAAAATGAGTGCTCATCTCCATCATCTGCAAAAATGAACCACTTTGTGAGGTCGAACCAACTTCAGCAGTTACTTTGAGTGCTTCCGGAGCCATGCGCGTTCATGTTTCCCTGTGAACATACTGTGTGATCTTGGTAAGTCCCTTTTACTTCCCTCGGCACCGAGTGGCACCCACAGATGCATACGGGCGCTCTCTTCTTTCACATACGCCGCTGCCAAAGCTTCATAAATCTATCTCAAATCCGCATTGTTCCCGATCCTGTTTCCACCCTTTCATGCCTTCCGTCTTTCAATATGAGTGCGGGTGATTTTATCAGCTGCGTGTCCACATAGGTGGAACACGCAGCCTTCTGTAGTCCTGTAACCTACACCAGCAATTACTTCTTATCGGACGGCTCTGTGCAGATGTTGGTCTCAGATCTCGCGAGTGTTGACATTAAGTAATTCCAGACACATCATATACTGCCGGGGTCCACGTACCGAGCCGGCCTGTTCATAAATCACCGCTCTCTTTCAATGGGCTCCGCTGCCTGCCAAAAGCTGGTTGAGTTCAAAAAGCTGAATTAAGCGTGATTTAGTGAGCGAATTACCTGAGCATTTCTCACATTTTTAATTTAAAACTTCCATAAGTTATCCACGGGCTGTCCACACGACTTTCACCTCGTCACCCTGCCTTTCAGTGTAATCTTCTATTACAAAGTCAGCAGAAGAAGTGGAGCTATGAGATTACACAAAGGCCTCACTGTGCCAGTCTGCCATCCCTGGGCTGAAGTACAGCTCAGGAGTCAAGACCTTCAAGGAGAGAGGAGGCCGAGGGCATTGTGTGGCATGAACTGAAATATATATTTTTTCAATGTTTGGCTTCATTGCAACTTGCTACCCCACCCTCCCACATGCACGTGTGGGACCAGTCTGATTCAGTTCACCCAATGCTCCCCTAGATTTATGGTTCTAGCTCGTATCGTCATTGTTAGGGGATTAGGCGTTTCATGTAGAGATTTTCACATAATGCCGTAATATTCCTCGTACAATACAGCGATCCAAAGCAAGTTGTCTGCATTTGTGTTTCTGCTCTGGGCCAGTTAAGACATTTGACCACTAGCAATTGTCTCATTGAACAGAGGATAAAGGTGGGAACTTTGACTAAAACATATGCATTCTTCACACGTTTTTAAAGGTCATATAATCATCGATTTTTCTGGTAGACTCTTGTAGGCTGTTCTGCAAGATCGCACTAGGTGGGAGCAGTGGCGGCTCCTCCGCTTAGGCGGAGGAGGGTCACCCCACTGCTCACTGAGTGAGCAATTAAAAATGGAAAAATAAAATGATAATAACAACGTTATTATCTTTTTCTTTAAACGTACTGGCTTCGTTGTTTGGGGGCGGGGCTGTTTAGAGGCTGGTGGAGAAGTGGTGGCACCTTCCTAAGTGCGCATGAATGTTCTCCACCCAGGCTGCATTATAGCCTGGGTGGAGAACATGCCCAGGGTCCCATTGCCTGTCTGGGTGCCACACCACGACGCTCAGACCAATCACAACACTGCATTGCAGCATTGTGATTGGCTCAGGGGAGCCTGGGTGCTCACTAATCACAACGCTGCATTGCCTGGGTGATTCCTGCTTCCACAAAAGCCAGGAAGAGGAGAGAGGACGGAGGAAAGGTGGCAGCCGGCCGCATCCAGGTAACTGGGTTTTTTCAGATTCATTTTTAATTCCCTCCCTCTGCCCCCCCCCATACACTCGTTTGGTAGCAGCCGCTACTGGGTGGGGGTATCTTGTTGCACCTGCTTCAATGATGCTGACTCTTGTGTGAAAACCACAAGTAGCTGCATGTTTGTCTTTATTTGTTTGCTTTTATATGGTGCTGTATACCACATGGGTGGTGTGCCTGGCCTTTAACAAGTTGAGATTGCTGATTTGGGATGGAGAGACAGACAGTACTGGGGACAGAAGGCGATAGTCTAGCAGTATAAGTTTGTTATGTTATGAAAATTTGTAGTGCGCACTATCACCCGGGACTGTATCCTGGTGCTGAACAGGTGCAAGTCTAGGCCCACCCTGGGCCTAGTGGGACAACTCAAAAACGAAGGTCTTCAGCTTCTTGCAGAATTCAGGAAGTGAGGGGGAGGGTCTTACATGTAGCAGCAGGTTGGTCCACGCTTTAGGAGCGATGTAGTAGGAGAATGGACCACCAGATCTGGTTTTCTGTATTGGTGGGATTTGTGCAAGTAGGAGTCCAGGTGAGCAGACGTACCTGGAAGGTTTGTGAAAGCAATGCGATTGTTGAGGTATGCTAGGCCAGTGTTATGTAGTGCCTTGAAAGCGTGGGTGAGGAGTTTGAATTTTGCTCAATTAAGAATCGGAAGCCAGTGGAGCTCCTTCAATTATGGTGTGTGATGTGAGTGCGGTGCGGGATGCTGCGAGTGATTCTGGCCACCGAGATCTGAATGGTCTGTGGCCTTCCTGCATCTTTTTCAGTGTAGTTTCCCATATTAGTTCCAAAACTAAGACTCTGGCACGCAGAGCTATGTAATCTGGGCCTTCTGTGGGTTTCGCGTTAACTTATTCACCTGACCACATCTCACACATTCCATTTCAACATGCCATGGAAATCATTCCTCTTACTATGTATTTCATAGTATGGATCAAATGTTCCCTCTTCTTCACCTCCAGTTCAATGACTGAGTTTCTGAAGGTGTGAAACGCTTTTTTTTATCCTCCCCCATTTTTAGCCCACTGATGGACCAAAGTTTGTTTCGGAAAACTGCCAAAAACCACTACTGTTGGACTTGGCCCTTTTTGGCAGGTTCACCCCTGAACTTTTTGCCTTATATGTAACTTGGTGTTAGTAGTTTTAAGTCTCTGGGCACTTTAGAACTGTGGTCCAGTGTAAAGTGCGTGCGCGCTGTGTGCATGTGTGGTGAAACTGGCCTGCCCTCCCATAGGAATGCATTGAGGATGAGTGTGTCAGTGGTAATTCCTGTTATAAGAGTAGCAGCATGGTCAAGTCTGGTATGTATGAAATTGTGAGAATAAATGCTGCCCAATGGTGTGCGCAGATTTATTATGACTATGTGAGAAATGCCACTTTTAGAAGTTGGCATTTCTGTGTGCTATGTGCCTGCCTGATGTGGATTGCATGTCTGGTTTTGGAGGGACAGGGCAGGCTGAGCCAGACATGGGTTGAATAGAGAGATCTGCAGTTGGAGTATGGGGAGGGGACCCTTTGATCTGAGCAGGGCTGTGCCTGGCAAAGTGAGTGATGGCTCCACCTCCCACGGTGCGTCTGGTAGCAGACCCCCTCTTCCTCAAAGGCAGGATGCCGCATCGTAAACAAAGTGCTCCAGATCCCCCCTATACCGGTTCTGACTGGTTTCCCCAAGCCCTGTGCTGTGACACAAAGGGAAATATGTGTATAAAATAAGGGGCTGTGACCCCATGAAGATGTGCAGTCTTTGGTGCTGTTCCTGCTGGGGCGTGCTGCTGCTGGGACCCAGGGGGGGCTGCCATGAGGGCTTGCCTCCCTGGGCCCTGCATGGCCCCTTGATGCCTAAAAACCTTTTGCTGGACTTATTCGTTTTTTTTTGCAGGACTTGGCTGCATTCTTCTGCGCCCTGGGAGCGCTATGCTTTATTTCTTTCCCCCAACAGAAGGGAAGAGCGTGGGCTACGCAGCGCTGCTGCCGTCCTTTTAATGGGAATCCCCATCGTAGGGATCCCCTCGTTTTGCTGAGTTATTGCGGGTGTCCACCCCGCGTTCTGATTATCCGTGAATAGCGGGTGCCCACCCCGCTTTATGGTGCTTCATAGCGGGTGCCCACCCCGCTTCTGTCTTATTTAAAAAAGCGGGTGCCCACCCCGCATGGACCGAGAGAAAAACCACCGCCGCGGCCAGGAGGAAGTCAGGCAATGTG
The DNA here is from genome assembly GCA_963921515.1 of Calotriton arnoldi. NCBI lineage: Eukaryota > Metazoa > Chordata > Amphibia > Caudata > Salamandridae > Calotriton > Calotriton arnoldi. The sequence goes on along the minus strand of CAWUFW010001680.1, from coordinate 1,828,461 downwards.
GTGCCTGGTGGCGGGCGGGACTTCCGGTTTTCCGAGGGAAGTCCCGCGCCCGCCCCCGCTGGAGAGAGGAGCCGTGGTGATGGAGGCGGAGGGGGCCCGAGGCACATTGTCGGTGCCTGCCCCCGCCGCCCGAGTCGAAGAGGCCGCCGAGAGCAGCGCGGGGCTCCCGTGAGCGAGGGAAGCCCTGCGCCAGTGCCGTCCATGAGGAGGCAGAGATCGCCGGACCGGAGGAGTCCCCAGCGAGAACCCGGTGAGTGGGGCTCCCCCGTTGTCCCTGGTGGGTGCGAGGCACAAGTGCCAGCCTCATTTCTCTGAGCGGACCCGCCGTTGCGGGCCGCTCCAACGTGGCACAATTGTTTTAGGAGCCAGCGCGCTCCAACAAGGGCCCAATAGTTTAGGGGCCCCTGAGGGCCACAGTGCTTGGGGGCATATTTGTTTCCAGGGCCAGAGGGGCCCGTGGTTGCCCCGGTTTTGGCATAGTTTATCCACAGAGCCTCGGTGGCTCCAACGCTTCGCACCATTTGCTTCAGAGCCCCGTGTGGCTCCAACGTTGGGCATATTTGTTTAAAGGGCCATTGAGAGCCCATGCCTCATTTGAATGTTTACAGCTGCCCAGCAAGTAGTGGGCAGCTGCACCGTTTAGGTCTTTCTTTTAGGGGGCATGTTTGAAGTTAGGAGTGAGATGCACTCCTTTGCCCCTGACATTCACAGCTGCGCAGCAATTAGTGCCAGCTGCAACATTTAGGCCATTCATTCTTTGGGGGCATTATTGAGAGATGAGATAGGAGTGCGATGCCCTCCTCTGCCCCAGTACTTTCCCAGCTGCCCAGCAAGTAGTGGGCAGCTGCAACGTTTAGGTCTGCGCAAAGTGCGCTCCCTTGACTCCTGCTGCATTGGCAGCGCGCCCTGACTTTTGGACATAGGGCATTTGAGCCCCTTTTTGAGATGGCCAGTGGCCAGGGGGACTGTTAGGTTTGTAGGGCTCCAGGCCCTAATGTGATTTATGCCTCTGCTATGGTTTCTACCTGATTTCTGTCCTAAAATGTGGTGCTAGGAAATGTGATGCATTTACTATGGTTTACGCACCCTGTTTCATACCTCTAAATGTATTTCTATGATTATGAAGTTTTGCATAATGTGTTTATGCTTGTGAGGTTCTTATTTCCTAATGCGTTTAGGTTGTGAGTTATTCTCTACTGTGGGTTATGCCTAAAGTGATTTATGCTTAGGATGTTAGTGTCTAATAGGTTTAGACTTATGAGATGATTGCATAATGTATTTATGCTGGTGAGGTTGGCGTATAATGTATTTTGCGCCTAATGTGATACTGTGCATAATGTGGTTTATGTTACAGGCTGATGCTGAGTATAGTGGTTACCAGTGATTACTGGTTGTACGTTTATGATATGTCCTACATTTATGATATGTTCACTAAGTGATGGTTCTGACAGTGGCCCACGTGGCCCTGTCATGTGTAAATAATCCCTTGTAGATATTGCCCAGTGCCAGTTGGCACCATGTGTATTATGTGAATACTATTCTAATGTATTATGAGAATACAAAGGCTATTTTTGATATACCCTTGTGTGGAGTTCCTTTTTGTGGTGTGCATAGTATGTTGTTGCTCGGTGTGTGTTGCGCAAACGCTTTACACATTGCCTCAGGGATAGGCCTGACTGCTCGTGCCAAGCTACCAAGGGCGTGAGCAGGGGTTATCTTGGGTGTGTAACTCCCTTGCCCTGACTAGAGTGGTGGTTTCTGCCTGGCTTTGGCGCAAGCCTTAGCCAACCAGAAATCCCATTTCTAACAACTACCATAGAAGACTAGATAATATAAGGGCACAATTAATCAAGCATAATACATGTATTCACGCTGCCAGCACTTTGGTAAATGGCAAAGCGGTATATGGAGGCATGGTTTGTCCATGCCTTTTATAATTGGCTGTTAAGGAGCAGTAACCTAGTCTGATTGTTTTAATGGCAGCCCATGAGAATTGCAGAAACAGCATGTTCCCTTTCAACCAATAACAACCGGCTAATTTAGTTGTCATTGGCTGCTGGACATTCATTCAGAACGACACTGTTTCTGTTCCTGAACTAGCCTGCTCATCCTATCAGTTGCTGTCGGGGCTGTTCATGATGGGATGGGTAAGTGAGCAATATTGGAGATACTGTGACCTACTGCTGGATATTGCTTCTCTTCGGTTGCGAAAACCGATCCAGCAAATGGTCAAATCGGCTGATGATTTGTTTCCTATTCTGTGGATAACAAAAACCCTATTTTGCTCAACCTAACTTCTTTTATCCATAGTACATGTGGTTCAGCTCAGAGCCAGTTTAGTAGCTTGTCAATCAACCTTTCGTTCTCTGCCTTTATTCTTCTGGAGCATAGGCCTCCAAGACCAGACAATACATTATTTAAGGCAATATAACATCTTATGCTTCATGGACAGGTGAACAATTCGGAGCTCTTACTCTAATGTACTCTATTGCAGAAAGAGCTATGAAAAAATGTGAGCCATATGGTCCTTTTGCCTATTTCAAAAACCAATAATGTGACCTACCACAGACAAAGTGATTCTTTAAGTATCACAAATGGGGAAAGTGGAGAACTTTAGACTAGAGCTCTGGTATTCTGGTTCAATACCTAAAAAGCAGTCAGAAGTCCATGGCTCAGATTTAGCGGGTTGCCTGGGTGTTCGTGTGGTGCTGCACCTACAGGCTTTTTTAATGGTAAGTAAATCAAAGCAGTACTTTGTGTCATGCGAGTGCTTAGATAAAACATTACTAAATAAACCCCCATTCCTATTGCAGCCCAGGAAAGCCGGCAGCATTGACCTTATGTTGCGTTGTCTTGCTCACGGTACAGATGTGCTCCTCGTCAGGTTATTTGACCAAAAAGGATGATGTTTCTCTTCCTTTGAGGGCTTTTAAAGCAAGACCTTTGAAAGTGTTCATTCAATATACAGTTGATACTGTTTCGCTGCAAGTTGAAAAAACGCATGATGTAGATGTTCCATGACTTCTGTCTGGCCCCAGTGATGAAGGAGATATCAAAGTGGGCGTATCTTACTCATTGACACTGTGGAATTGTGAGCCCCACTGCCTAAAATATTTCAACTGTTGTGTTTAGCTCCTTAAACAGACGACACGGACACCGTAGCTTCAGGCACAGCCAAACATTTATTTTCTTTCCTCCTGTATCTTCCTTACTACTTCCCCTAATCTCTCGCTCCTCCCTTTCCTCCCCTTCTTCTTTCCGGTTCCCCTTTGTTGTTTCCTCTAGTAGTGGGGCCTAGTACCCCACACATGAGGTCTATTGCATCATTACATCTCCCCCCTACTTACACAAATTGGTCTCAACTTTAGGCAAAACGAAAGAACACAAAAAAAAACATAGATACAGTTCTTCAATGAGACGGGTAGATCTTTGAAATGTACGCTGGGACCTACGGGCTACATCTTGGTTAGATCTCTCTCCCTTAGCCGAGGGGGAGGGAGACGTGAACTCACTGCCCAGCACTTGAGTGTCCTCCATAATTTCACTTGCTAATGCAGATGAAGTCTCTCTGATGGTTGGCGTGCATCTGTGAAAATGTGCAACGTTCCTTGTTATTCTCTTGTCATCTGAGGCAGCGTGATCATGGTCCCCCTTTGTTTTGTTAATAGCAGTGGATGAGCATGGTATCGACTGTCAGTTTTTCTTTGTTGTTCTTGCCGGACGAGTACCCAGTCTCCTTCCTTGATGGTTGATGGTTTGGCTCTCTGACGACTGTCCACATATTCTTTCATCTTGGCTTTTCTGGATCTGTCTACTGCTGCCAATTCTTCATGTTCTGAATCTTGACGAACACAGCCAGCTGAGTCTTCCCACGCCAGCATCAGTGTAGCTAGACACTTATCCGTGGTATTGTGTGGTGTGGTTCGGTATGCTCGTACTACCTCATTTAGTGCCGTTTGGACATCTCGCCTTGACAGTTCAGCTTGCTGTATGGCCTTCTTCAGGATAGCCATAAATCTCTCTACCATTCCATTGGCCTGTGGCCACATGGGAGTGATTTTCCGATGTCTAAAGTTGGGATGGTTAGTGTTAGAACTGGGGGTCTCTAGTTGGCAGAGGTAGGTACCTTTGTCCAAATAGGGACCCTTGCTTCTAGTCAGGGTAAGGGGGATACACTACTAAAATAACCCCTGCTCACCCCCTTGGTAGCTTGGCATGAGCAGGCAGGCTTATCTCAGAGGCAGTGTGTAAAGCATTTGTGAACACATACAGTAACACAGTGACAACACTACAGATGGACACCACACCGGTTGTATTATAAAAATAAGTATTTTTATATAGACTTAACACAAGACCCAAAACGACATAAATCCACAATACACTATTAAAAATATGACTGTCAATGGTAGAAAATAGTTCAGTTCAATAAAGATGGTAAATGCGACACTGAACGTTCAATGTACCTTTGGATGCGTAACGTGATACAAACAAAAGAGTTGCAGGGAAGGTGATGCGTCGGTTCCTTACACGCAAGAACGGTGATGCGTCGGTTCCTTCTCCGGGGGAGGTGATGCGTCGGTTCCCTACTGGTGCGTAGGGGACGGTGATGCGTCGGTTCCTTACTGGAGAGGAGGTGATGTTCTTCACCGCGTGGGGAGGTGATGCATCGGTTTCTTACTGCGCTTCTGTGGCGATGCGACCCGCAGCGCCGCGATGCGATGACGATCCGGTGCAATGAAACAAAATGGCATCTTCCTCTTGATGCGACACTCAGGGGGCGATGCGTGCACGCCCGACGGCCGTGCGGCGACTCGGTGAATCTTCTGAGCCGCGACAGGCCCTGCGACACGCATCTCCGGTGATGCGACGGCATCTGATGCGACGGCGACACTCTTCTCCGGTGATGCGAGGTGCTTCGGTGATGCGATGGCGACAGCGGCAGCACGCTTTCTCGGCGATGCGATGACAGCGGCTGCGGCGGCGACACGCTTCTCCCTCGTGAGTCGCGCTTCCAACTTCCAGCTCCCAGCGACAAGCAGTCTCTCAGAAGGCCCAACACAACAGTAGGCACTTCAAATTTCCAGCAAGGGAATTCAGGGGAGCTGGTTGGTGAAGTCTTGTGTCCCTGAGACTTCAGCAGGAGGCAAGCTCAATCTTCAAGCCCTTGGAGATGTTCTGCAAAATGATGAAAGTAATCACAAAGTTCCTTTCTCCTTTCTTTGGCAATCAGGCAACCACTGCAGGCCAATGCCTCAAACAGCACACAGCATAGGGATAGTCTCCTCCTTCAGTTTCTCTGGTTCCTCTCCTCAGCAAAGGTTCTTCTTGTTTCCCAGAAGTGATCTAAAATCTTGGGGTCTGGGTCCCAATATTTATACTAGCAAATCCTTTGTCCTCTGAAGGCAGAGGGTCCTGTACCTAGTCCAAAGCAGTTCTGGGTGCATTCTGCCAGTGCACACCTTCTTCGTTTGTCAGTGTGGGCCAGGGATATCAGACGCACCACAGGAGATGGAGCCAGCATTGTGGAAGGCAGGCACATTCCTATTCAGGCCCAGGTGCTACTCCTCCCACCACTCTACATGCAGATAGGTCTATTCAGCCCTGTGCTGACTCACCCAGCCCCTGTCACTCACAAACCCAGACATACAATACACAAGCTAGCAGAGGCAGGCTGGATGGTTAGGCAAGAAAATACCTACTTTCTAAAAGTGGTATTTTCAAACACAGAATGTTAAAACCAACTTCACTAAAAGATGTATTTTATCATTCTGAGTTCAGGCATACTAAATTCGTTTTTCTACCATGTTCCCTGGGTCAGTTAGGATTATAAGATGTTATAATCAAACTGCCCATTCTGGCCTATGGGGACAGGTAGCCTTGAAATAGTGAAAAACGAAATTGGCTGTAATTCACTATCAGGACATGCCACACACACCAGGGCATGTCCTACCTTACACATACAATGCACCCTGCCCTAGGGCCTACCTTAGGGGTGACTAATATGCAGGAAAGGGAAGGTTTGGGGACTGGTAAGTGGGTGCACTTACCAGGTCGACATGGCAGTAGCAGACTGCACACAGGCTCTGCAATGGCAGGCCTGAGACACACTTTACAGGCTGCTCCTTTGGGTGGCACAACCAGTGCTGCAAGCCCACCAGCAGCATTTGATTCACAGGCCCTGGGCACAAACAGTGCACTGTACTAGGGTCTGACAGCGAATCAAATAGGCCAAACATGGAGTCACTAATCCACACATTAATTTACCATAGGGAGCACTTGCACTTTGGCACTGATTAGCAGTGGCAAAGTGCCCAAAGCATCTAATCCAGCAAAAACAGTTCAACAACAGTGGAGGCATAGTGAAAAAATGGAAGGGAGACCCACGCCAAGGATGCCAGGTCTAACACGTGTCCCCTCCAGCTGAAATGTGGGGAGAACTATCCTACCTCTGGGGAGTTATCATCACTAAGGCGGAAAAATCTGGACAGACCATCATCATTGGCGTGTTCTGTACCAGGGCGGTGTTCCACCGTAAAGTCCATCCCCTATAGGGAAATGGACCACCTCAACAGCTTTGGATTCTCACCCCTCATCTGCATCAACCATCTGAGGGGCCTGTGGTCTGCCTGAACCCGGAAGTGAGTCCCAAACAGGTATGGTCTCAACTTCTTCAGCGCCCAGACCACAGCAAATGCCTCACGCTCAATAGCACTCCACCTCTGTTCCCGTGGAAGTAACCTCCTACTGATGAAGGCTACAGGTTGGTCTAGGCCCTCCTCATTTAACTGTGCCAGAACAGCCCCTACACCATGCTCTGAAGCGTCTGTTTGAACAACAAATTATTTTGAGAAGTTGGGCACCTGAAGCATGGGGGCTGTGCACATGGCAGTCTTCAAGGCGTCAAAAGCTTTCTGACAGGTGTCAGTCCAAATCACTCTCTTGGGCTGCTTCCTGGAAGTCAGCTCTGTCAAGGGTGCAACGATGCTGCCATACCCCTTGAAAAATCTCCTGTAATACCCGGTGAGTCCTAGAAAGGCTCTCACCTCTGTCTGGGTCTTGGGGGGTTCCCAAGCCAGAATGGTATCAATCTTGGGCTGTAGGGGCGCCACCTGGCCGCTCCCAACCTGGTGTCCCAAGCACACCACGGAACCCCTGCCCGATCTGGCACTTACTCGCCTTGATCGTGAGGCCTGCCCTCCGCAGCGCCATCAACACTTCCCAGAGGTGGCGCAGATGTTCTGCCCAACTGGCGCTGAACACTGCGATGTCATCCAGGTAGGCGGCACTGAAATCTTCCAGTCCAACCAACACCTGGTTGACCAACCTCTGAAAGGTGGCAGGGGCATTCTTCATCCCAAAGGGCATAACCCGGAATTGGTAGTGCCCATCTGGTGTGGAGAGTGCTGACCTCTCTTTGGCCCCATCAGTCAAGGCGATCTGCCAGTACCCAGACATTAAGTCAAACGTACTGAGGTACCGGGCAGCACCTAACCGATCGATGAGCTCATCAGCTCTGGGGATGGGGTGCGCGTCAGTCCTGGTGACTGAATTGAGTCCTCGGTAGTCCACACAGAACCGAAGTTCGGGTGTGGCACCAGGCACGGCAGCCTTTGGGACCAAGACCACTGGGCTGGCCCAAGGGCTGTGAGAGGACTCAATCACCCCCAATGCAAACATCTTGGAGACCTCTTCCTTGATGGAAGCTCTCACCCTGTCAGTCACTCTGTAAGCCTTGTGCTTGACAGGAGGACTGTCCCCAGTGTCCACATCATGGACGCACCAATCAGTGACACTAGGAATCAGGGAAAACAGGTCAGGAAACTGTCCCAACAGTTGGCGACAGTCTTCCTGCTGCTCAGGTGTCAGGGAGTTAGAGAGGTTCACACCCTCCACTGACCCATCTTGCTCTGTTGCAGACAGGAGGTCAGGAAGACGTTCTGTCTCCTCTTCCATTCCATCATCTGTTGCTAGGAGCATGCCCACTTTGGACATCTCAAAATGGGGCTTTAGGCGGTTGACATGTAGGACCCGCAAAGGGTTCCTGGGAGATCGCAAGTCCACCAGATAGGTGAATTTACTCTTGTGTTCCACCACCTCAAATGGTCCGGTCCACTTATCCTGGAGCGCTCAAGGCTCCACGGGGGCCATGACCCACACTTTCTGCCCAGGCTGAAACTCGATCAGAGTGGCATTCTGATCATACCACCGTTTCATTTTCTCCTGGCTGGCTTCCAGATTCGCCTCAGCGGCTTTTCTGAATCGCCTAGTCTGGTTTCTAAAGGCCAGCATGTAGCTAAATACATCCTGGGGAGGTTTACTGGGAGCTTTCTCCCAGCCTTCTTTTACCAGACTCAGAGATCCTCTTACCGGGTGACCATAGAGCAGTTCAAAGGGACTGAACCCTAAGGACTTCTGTGGCACCTCACGGTAAGCAAACAAAAGGCATGGCAAGAGGACGTCCCACTTACGCCTCATGGGTTCTTCCAGACCCATAATCATGCCCTTCAGGGTCCGGTTGAATCTCTCAACCAGCCCATTACCTTAGGGGTGGTAAGGAGTGGTGAACTTATAGGTAACACCGCACTCCTGCCACAGGGACTTCATATACTTGGATATGAAGTTTGTACCACGGTCACTCACCACCTCCTTGGGGAACCCCACACGGGAGAAAATCCCCATCAGTGCACGTCCCACCACGGGGGCCGTCACTGTCCGAAGAGGGATGGCTTCCGGGTACCGGGTGGCATGGTCCACCAAGACCAGGATGAACCTGTTGCCCATGGCTGTCTTGGGGTCCAGTGGCCCCACAATGTCAATACCCACCTGTTCAAAAGTAGTGCTGACCACAGGGAATGGCTGGAGGGGAGCCTTTTGCTTCCTCCCACTTTTCCCACTTGCCTGGCAAGTCTGACATGTCCTGCAATGAGTGTCTGAACTCTTGCACATCTGGGGCCAATAAAAGTGGGTGACAAGCCTGTCAAAGGTCTTGCCCTGCCCCAGATGTCCTGCCAAAGGCACATCATGAGCCAAACCCAGTAGGAAGGCTCTGAAGCGCTGGGGTACCACCAGCACACGGGCTGACCCAGGCTCAGCAACCTTAGGCTCGCAATACAGGAGACCATTCTCCCAGTAGATCCAATGTGATCCAGACTGATCACCTGCTGCTGGTTTTTTGGCCTGTTGCCGCAAACCCACAAGAGAAGGGCACTTGTTCTGCTCCTCACAGAACTCCTCCCTGGAGGGGCCTCCCTCCTGCTGCCAATGGGTCAGCTCAGGTAGGTCCCCCAGTTCGGCCACTTGCTCCCCTGTAGGTTCCAGAGCATCCTCCTCAGGTTCTGCTTCCTCCTGGACCGTGGGAACTACGGGGGCCGGTTTCCCGCGCCCCCTGCCTCCTCTCTTCAAGGTAGGTGCCTGGGCCACCCTCTCAGGCTCCAGGTCCTCTTGAACACCTCTACTGGCTGCTATAGACCGAGTGGTCGCGCACGCCCACTCAGGCATACCCAACATCTCTAAATGAGACCTTCTCTCCACCCCTGCCCAGGGTGAACTCTCCAAATCGTTGCCCAACAGACAGTCTACAGGCATGGCTTGCCTCACAGCTACTTGAAAGGTACCTGAGACCCCCCCCCCACTCAAAGGGAACCTGAGCCACTCTGCAGTGGCTCTCTGAGTTGTCCGCGGCAACTACTGGGCAGAATGCATTGGGGATCACCTGCTCTTTAGACACCAGCCGACAACTGACAGCTGTCACACTGGCTCCGGTGTCTCTCAGAGCCTCCACCCTTTGGCCATTTATGGTCACCCACTGCCTGTATTTTTTAGTGTTATCCGGCAGTTGGGTCCTGGGGACCATCTCACTGTCTCCTAAAGAGACCAAGGACATTGCTACGAGACCCCACCCACCTTGGGCACCCATCTCCTCTCCCAGGGCTACACTAGCTACCTGCCGGGGTGGTGCACCAGTGGGTGCTGATTTTCCATACAAGGGACATCTAGTCTCCCAGGAGCAATGGCCCACTTGACCACACTTAAAGCAAGTCCTGGGCCCCCTGTGAACAGGCTTATCTGTCGGGGCCCCTGGCTTCTTTTCAGGGGGAGGCTGGGAACGCTTCCCTTGGTTCTCTTGGGGATTACTTTGGGGCCCTTTCTGGAACTCCCTCTGTTTACCCTTGTCCCCCCCACTCCTCTGCTGGGGACCCTGCCCACCCTTGGCGGAGTCTCCCACGTGACCCTTGTGGACCCGGGTGCTCACCCAGCTGTCCGCCTCCTCAGCAAGCTTCCTAGGGTTAGTCAGCCTACTATCAATAAGGTGCTGGCGTAGCTCTGGAAAACAATTTCCTGACAAGTGCTCCCATGCAATCAAATCAAAGAGCGCTTCAAAATCATTCACTTTGCTACCCTTCACCCAACCATCCAATGCTCTGCAAAAAAAAGTCACATATTCTACCCAGGTACTGCCCTCCAACTTTTTGCAATTCCTGAACCTCTGCCTATACCGTTCAGGAGTCAACCCATACCTGGACATCAATGCATCTTTTATATGACCATAAGAATTGTGGACTTCAGAGGGCAAGTCTAATAAGGTATCCCGCCCCTCACTAAGGAACCGCCCCCACAACCCCGCTCCCCAATCCTTCTCAGGGACCCGGTGGGAGGACATAGCTACCTCATAGGCTTTAAACCATTGCCCAATGTCATCATTTTTATAAAACTCTTTCACCACATCTTTAGGTATATACACCCTTGCTTCACCACTTGCTTGCCACCAGAGGGAGTAATCTCTAAGCTCCTAGCTTTCAACTCCAACTCCCTCAAACCTCTCTCATGCTCCATTTGCATCCTCTTTTCCTCTAGGGCCAATTTCTTCATTTCCAATTCTAACTGCCCACCCATCTTAAGCTTGGTCAGCTCCATTTCATGCATCCTACTTCTCTCCCAGTCCTCCAGCTCTCCTGGGGACAGGCCCTTGGAAGAAACACTGCTACCTGCTGGGGAAGGTGCTTTCCTCCCCCCCTGGACCCAATAGCCCATCTAGCTGCCCTTCTGCATTCTCAGCCCCCTCCTCCTCCTCTTCCACATGCTCAGGGGTGCTTCTTGCTTCCACCCAGGCCTTCAGTGCCTTTTGGAACTCATCCTTCTGGAGAGACCGGTCATAGCAACTTTAAATTTCCTGCAGAAGTGCTTCAGCTGTTTCACAGTGTAACTTATCAATTTCTCTTCCTCAAAATCAAAATCAACAGATGCGATGGACGCTGTTTTGCTCATGGTGAAACTTGGCCGTTCTTGGCAAAAATAGAAATTCCAGGAAAACAATCTACCAAAAATGTATGTGGTTGCGTTTGGTCTGCACTCACTAGTAGTGTTCACCAATTACTGTATATGAGTCACAAATGCAAGACCAGAATCCTCACCGCTGCCCACCAATGTTAGAACTGGGGGTCTCTAGTTGGCAGAGGTAGGTACCTTTGTCCAAATAGGGACCCTTGCTTCTAGTCAGGGTAAGCGGGATACACTACTAAAATAACCCCTGCTCACCCCCTTGGTAGCTTGGCATGAGCAGGCAGGCTTATCTCAGAGGCAGTGTGTAAAGCATTTGTGAACACATACAGTAACACAGTGACAACACTACAGATGGACACCACACCGGTTGTAGTATAAAAATAAGTATTTTTATATAGACTTAACACAAGACCCAAAACGACAAAAATCCACAATACACTATTAAAAATATGACTGTCAATGGTAGAAAATAGTTCAGTTCAATAAAGATGGTAAATGCGACACTCAACGTTCAATGTACCTTTGGATGCGTAACGTGATACAAACAAAAGAGTTGCAGGGAAGGTGATGCGTCGGTTCCTATCACGCAAGAACGGTGATGCGTCGGTTCCTTGCTCCGGGGGAGGTGATGCATCGGTTCCCTACTGGTGCGTAGGGGACGGTGATGCGTCGGTTCCTTACCGGAGAGGAGGTGATGCGTCGGTTCTTCACCGCGTGGGGAGGTGATGCGTCGGTTTCTTACTGCGCTTCTGTGGCGATGCGACCCGCAGCGCCGCGATGCGATGACAATCCGGTGCAATGAAACAAAATGGCATCTTCCTCTTGATGCGACACTCAGGGGGCGTGCACACCCGACGGCCGTGCGGCGACTTGGTGAATCTTCTGAGCCGCGACAGGCCCTGCGACACGCTTCTCCGGTGATGCGACGGCGACACTCTTCTCCGGTGATGCGAGGCGCATCGGCGATGCGATGGCGACAGCGGCGGCATGCTTTCTCGGCGATGCGACGACAGCGGTTTCGGCGGCGACACGCTTCTCCCTCATGAGTCGCGCTTCCAGCTCCCAGCGACACGCAGTCTCTCAGAAGGCCCAACACAACTGTAGGCACTTCAAATTTCCAGCAAGGGAATTCAGGGGAGCTGGTTGGTGACGTCTTGTGTCCCTGAGACTTCAGCAGGAGGCAAGCTCAATCTTCAAGCCCTTGGAGATGTTCTGCAAGATTATGAAAGTAATCACAAAGTTCCTTGCTCCTTTCTTTGGCAATCAGGCAACCACTGCAGGCCAATGCCTCAAACAGCACACAGCATAGGTATAGTCTCCTCCTTCAGTTTCTCTGGTTCCTCTCCTCAGCAAAGGTTCTTCTTGTTTCCCAGAAGTGATCTAAAATCTTGGGGTCTGGGTCCCAATATTTATACTAGCAAATCATTTGTCCTCTGAAGGCAGAGGGTCCTGTACCTAGTCCAAACCAATTCTGGGTGCATTCTGCCGGTGCACACCTTCTTCCTTTGTCAGTGTGGGCCAGGGACATCAGACGCACCACAGGAGGTGGAGCCAGCATTGTGGAAGGCAGGCACAGCCCTATTCAGGCCCAGGTGCTACTCCTCCCACCACTCTACATGCAGATAGGTCTATTCAGCCCTGTGCTGACTCACCTTGTCTCCTGGAGTCCCCCAGCCCCTGTCACTCACAAACCCAGACATACAATACACAAGCTAGCAGAGGCAGGCTGGATGGTTAGGCAAGTAAATACCTACTTTCTAAAAGTGGTATTTTCAAACACAGAATGTTAAAACCAACTTCACTAAAAGATGTATTTTATCATTCTGAGTTCAGGCATACTAAATTCGTTTTTCTACCATGTTCCCTGGGTCAGTTAGGATTATAAGATGTTATAATCAAACTGCCCATTCTGGCCTATGGGGACAGGTAGCCTTGCAATAGTGAAAAACGAAATTGGCTGTAATTCACTATCAGGACATGCCACACACACCAGGGCATGTCCTACCTTACACATACAATGCACCCTGCCCTAGGGCCTACCTTAGGGGTGACTAATATGCAGGAAAGGGAAGGTTTGGGGACTGGTAAGTGGGTGCACTTACCAGGTCGACATGGCAGTACCAGACTGCACACAGGCTCTGCATTGGCAGGCCTGAGACACACTTTACAAGCTGCTCCTGTGGGTGGCACAACCAGTGCTGCAAGCCCACCAGCAGCATTTGATTCACAGGCCCTGGGCACAAACAGTGCACTGTACTAGGGTCTGACAGTGAATCAAATAGGCCAAACATGGAGTCACTAATCCACACATTAATTTACCATAGGGAGCACTTGAACTTTGGCACTGATTAGCAGTGGCAAAGTGCCCAAAGCATCTAATCCAGCAAAAACAGGTCAACAACAGTGGAGGCATAGTGAAAAAATGGAAGGGAGACCCAAGCCAAGGATGCCAGGTCTAACACGTGTCCCCTCCAGCTGAAATGTGGGGAGAACTATCCTACCTCTGGGGAGTTCTCATCACTAAGGCGGAAAAATCTGGACAGACCATCAGCATTGGCGTGTTCTGTTCCAGGGCGGTGTTCCACCGTAAAGTCCATCCCCTGTAGGGAAATGGACCACCTCAACAGCTTTGGATTCTCACCCCTCATCTGCATCAACCATCTGAGGGGCCTGTGGTCTGTCTGAACCCGGAAGTGAGTCCCAAACAGGTATGGTCTCAACTTCTTCAGCGCCCAGGCCACAGCAAATGCCTCACGCTCAATAGCACTCCACCTCTGTTCCTGTGGAAGTAACCTCCTACTGATGAAGGCTACAGGTTGGTCTAGGCCCTCCTCATTTAACTGTGCCAGAACATCCCCTACACCATGCTCTGAAGCATCTGTTTGAACAACAAATTCTTTTGAGAAGTTGGGCACCTGGAGTCACTAATCCACACATTAATTTACCATAGGGAGCACTTGCACTTTGGCACTGATTAGCAGTGGCAAAGTGCCCAAAGCATCTAATCCAGCAAAAACAGGTCAACAACAGTGGAGGCATAGTGAAAAAATGGAAGGGAGACCCACGCCAAGGATGCCAGGTCTAACAGTTAGCAAATGCAGCAAATTCATGTCCGTTGAATGGAGGCCCATTGTCTGTCTTAACTACTTTAGGTATTCCCCATGCTGCAAAGACTTCATCCAACATTGGTATGGTGGTGGCTGCTTTGGTTGATGATATCAGGTGAGCAATTGGTAATCAGAATATTCATCCATTATGACAAGAATGTGTTTGCTTGATTGTAATGGACCAAAGAAGTCTACTGCCACATGTTGCCAGACGTCCTCCCGCAGTTCTGACATTTGTAGAGGTGAAGATGGCTCTTCTCAACCTACTAACTGACACTGAGAACAGTCTTTCATCGTGACTTCGACCATCTGATCAAGAGAAGGGAACGAGACCTGTTCGAGCAACGCTCTCTTCGTAGCCACGATGCCTCTGTGCCTTTTGTGAGCCAGATTGATGACTCCTTGATGCAGCTGTTTTGGAATGACGATCCTTTTGTCTCTTAGCAGGAGGCCAATCTTCAGCAATGGACAATTTGTCTTTTACATGTCGAAAATATGTTAATTTGTGGCTGTCAACATGTCGATTGTGCCCGGGCTCTTCTAGGTGTCGCCATCTTATTGTTTGGATGCAATGTATCACATCCTGGTAGGTGGCATCCACTGCCGTGGCTTCAAGAATGGCTTCGAGAGGAACTGCAGGTGGTTTTACTTGAGCAACGACAAAATGTATGTATTCCTCTGCTAGAGATTGCTTTGTGCTTGAGGATATTTTGGGGTTTTCTCGACATGTAATCAGCTGGATTCGCTGCTTTTCCAGGCATGTGAATGATTGTTTAGGTATATTCTTGAAGACGAATTCCCCAGTGCTCTTTTCTGGGTGATATCTTGGCCCGAGGATTTCCGAATATAGTTATCAGGGCTTGATGGTCTGTGATAAGCGTAAAGTGTTTCCCATAAATGAAGATGTGAAAGTGCTCACAGGCCCAGAACCAGCCAGACTCTCCTTCTCAGGCTGTGAGTATGCCTTTTCGGTGCCAGTCAGGCTGCGGCTGGCATAAGCTACTATGTGAGGTTGATCACTTTCCTTATCGTATTGGGCCAGTATGACTCCAAGTCCTACAGGGCTAGCATCCACGGTGATTCAGTCTTTCAACGAAGGTTGAAGTAGGCCAGATTGTTGTCCAACTCAACAGATGCTTTGATCGAGTGGAATGCTTGAGCGCATCTTTTTGTCCATTTGAATGCGTGACCTTGTTTAGTTAGTTCCCTCAGGGGATAACAGACGGTGGCATAGTCCTTGATATAACGTGCGCAGTAGCTGGCCATTCCTAGAAATGATCGAATGTCTCCAGCATCTCGAGGTCGAGGTGTGTCATTCAGCGCTGCAACCTTTCCAGTGCCTGGTCTCATTCCTGCTCAGAAAAAATGTGTCCATAGAACTTCAATGTTGATTTGTAAAATTCTCATTTATCTTTGTTAAGTGTTAGGTTTGCTTTCAGGAGGGCATGACATACCCGATCCAGTGCTTTGTTGTGTGCCTGTACAGTCTCTCCAAACACAAGGATGTCGTCACTGTAGTTAAGGTTGTTGGGAATGTGATGAATGACCCTTCTGATCGCCTCTTGGAAGATCTCAGCAGGAAAGGTAACTCCAAAGCTGAGCCTTTTGTATCTGAAAAGGCCTTGATGAGTCGAGAAAGTGGTTATATATAGGCGCGGGCGGAGAACTCCGCTCCGCCCGCGAGGTGTGCGGAGATTTGCCTACTCCGCGTTCCGTGGAGAACGCAGAGTAGGCAAATCTCCGCACACTCCGCGGCAGAGTGGAGTTGGCCAGCCCCCGCCTCCACCCCCCTATTAACAATTGATTAAAAATGAAGTAAAACTAATGAAAAACCACTTACCTGGACTTGCGCGGACGCCCGAACATGCGCAGTTTTCGCAGAGACTGCGAGGAAGAGGAGGAGAGCAGCCCGGGGATGCCGCAAGTCCAGGTAAGTGGTTTTTAATTAGTTTTATTTCATTTTTAATTAATTGTTAATAGGGGGGGTGGAGGCGGTGGCGGAGCGGAGCAGAGCGGAGTTCCATGGAGTTTGTTCTCAACTCCGTGGACCTCCGCGTAGTCCCACTCCGCCAGCTCTGCCCAGGGTTAGTTATATATCTCAAAATTTTGTGAAGTTCAAGCTGGTGATATCCTTTGTTAAGATCCAGCTAAGAGAATATTTCTGCCCCATTCAGTAACGCGATCATGTCACTGATGTGGGGTCCCGGATGTCTTTCCCTTTCAATGGCGGTATTTGGAGCTCTCATGTCAACACAGAGACGCCCTTTCCCTTCAGATCCTTTTTTTGGTACTACGACTGCTGGAGATACCCAGGGAGTAGGTCCCGATGTTCTCTCAATGATGTCCGCCCTAAGGAGCTCCTGCAGCTCATCCTCCACAGACTGTTGAAGATGAAACAATACTTTCCTATGATGCTGAGCTATGGGTGTC
The DNA here is from genome assembly GCA_963921515.1 of Calotriton arnoldi. Lineage (NCBI taxonomy): Eukaryota > Metazoa > Chordata > Amphibia > Caudata > Salamandridae > Calotriton > Calotriton arnoldi. The sequence goes on along the minus strand of CAWUFW010001680.1, from coordinate 1,811,644 downwards.
ACGCGCTCATTGACAAACTTGAAAGTGAGCCATTTTTCCCAGTCCTGTGAATAGCTCTGGGAACTTGTGGATAATGTTGGGTTCATCATCCACTCGGTTTAGTATCTCTCCCAGTTGAAGTCGTTCAGCTGTAGGCAAGCTGAGGAGACAGTCTGCTTCTGGCCCCTCAATAACATGAATGCGAGCTGGAATAGTTCTATCTTTGTACAAGGATAGATGTCTGAAATTGTCCTAGACAAGGAAGGTTTTTTTTAGACATCCACATGTAAACTCACACAGCAGCTTTGTGCAGGTGAAGTTGTGGATTCATTTTGTTGTATTCTGCAACCGAAATGTAATTGAGGGATGCTCCACTGTCCAGCACAAACTTGGCCTGGTGCTCTCCCATCTGGAGATGTAGTTGTGGGTATTTCTTTAGTCTGTCGGGATCTGCAACCATACAGACGTATTCCTCGCTATCTTGAGATACGGGCGTAAGAGACCTTAACTCCTGGGATTCTGAGTGTCACAACCTGTAGGTGACATGTGAATAGAGTCCCGATCGTGATGAGCTGGTGGAGGTGTCTCTTCGGTCATGTACCGCTTTTGCATGATGGCGAGAGCTGGATTCCCTTGACTTTCTGTGAGTGTCTCTGTGTGCTGCCCTGCATACCTTCTCGAAATGATTCTCTTTGCCACATCGCCTACATTTCTGACCTAAGGCGGAACACCTCTCAGTGTGTGGGAAGTCTTGTCCACAGCGATAACATTTTAGCTGACTCTCCCGTCTCTTGTCGATCCTGTTGGGACTGCGATGATGACTTGGTCGTTGAGGATACTCCTTGGACTTGGATGTTTGTTAACCTGCAGAGGAGTGGCGATCCTTGTGGAGAGATTGAAGGCGGAAAGCTTGTTTCCATTTTTCGACTTTTCCAGCTTCCATTTTGTTTGCATGTTCTTCTGCTTGATCATTGACTCTTGTCATTTCTTCAATTTCATCCAAGGAGTAGCTTTTCTTTAGCAGACGTCTGCGCTGAGACTCTGATTGACATCCTTCAATAATTCGTAAGCGAAGAGCGTCTTCATCGTGAAAGTGTCGAAGACACAGTAACGTGCTAGCCGTTTGAGGCGCTAAATGAACTCTCCCATGGATTCATCTTTTTCTGGCCAGAATGAATGTGTAACGTTCATAATCAATGTTCCGTTTGTGAAGAAATTTTCTGTTGAGTGCCTCGCAAACATCTGGATAAAAAGACAGCATTAGCCGGAAGTTCCTTGATGATTTTGGCCAACGTCTTTTCCAACAAGATTGCGTAGTGCAATGAGCTGCTGATCGGGGTCAGAGACTTGAGACAGAGCCTTTCATGAAATCTTCGAAATCTTCTAGCCTGCCAACAAAGACCCATACCTCCACCGTAAAACGAGCCAGAGGTTCCGGTTGGCGCAGAAAAGGAACTCCCAGCATGGCAGGTCTGTGCCCCACCTGCGACAACGACTTAGGGGACTCTCGCCTGGCTCCCCTTGTCGGAGAACCGTGGCGTCGGAGAAATTGACTTATTTTCAATGTGCGTAATCAAAGTTGCCACCAATAACTGGTCAAGAAGCAAGCTGGTACCTTGAAGTGAAGAAAAGTTCACGAAGCAAATCAACCAGGGACATGCAGTGCAGTTTGTAGTGGTGACCTGTAATTGTTATTAGAAAAAATGCTTGAACTGCAAGCATGCGTCCCAAGCCGGCGAGGAGGATGACAAGGAATACCCAGAGGTATGGAAAATCCAGTAGGAAAAGTTGTGTTTTTTTTTTTTTTTTTTTAATGGTGCCTGACTTCAAAATGGCTGCCCTTGGTTTCTGGCAGCCTATTGGATGGCCCGCCTGACTTCAAGATGGCCGCTTGGGAAGCTGTCTCCTCGCGAGACTTCAGGGCCCAATGCCACAAATGCAGAGGCTCATCGGGAGGCAGCAGGCACTCACCAGCTGTCAGGCGGACGAGCAGGCAGCTGCCAGGAAAGGCATGCAACTGGGGTAGGCTCCCAAAGTCGCAGAACATTGAAAAGGGCTGAGGAAAGAGTGCACACGCCCAGGGTGGGCTCCTGAAGGTGTGTCGCTATAACCACCACACGCACCGCAGCAGCAGTCTTGCGCGACTGGGGTAGACTACCAGATCGCGTAATGGTAAAGTGGTCCGCTCCTCCATGGAGTGGACATGCATTAGGGGTGAGCTCCCGACCACAGCGTCAGGAGGCGCGACCAGGGTGGACTCTCAGGATCGCATTACAGCAGATTGGTCCGCTCCACCAGTTGCACAGAAAGCGAGGGGCGCCAGCAAGGGGTCCCGCGACCACCTTCGTCGCCAGTTGTCGTGTTTAGCTCCTTAAACAGACGACACGGACACCGTAGCATCAGGAACAGCCAAACGTTTATTTTCCTTCCTCCTGTATCCTCCTTACTTCTTCCCCATATCTCTCCCTACTCCCTTTCCTCCCCTTCCTCTTTTTGGTTCCCCTTTGTTGTTTTCTCTAGTGTCGGGTCCTAGTGCCCCACACATGAGGTCTAATACATCATTATACCAACCTTCACCACTGTGTCCTTGTAAAATGACAGTGCCTCAAGCGGGCTTTCAGAGGTTGACTTGCAGGCATCAGAAGGGTAGTGGCTTCGGTGGTTAGGCGTGTTGATGGATGGGACTTCCCTATTCTGAAAAGCAAGCAACAGTCTCTTGATCTCCTCTTGAGGGTATAGATCAGTCCCTGGTGGGTCACAAAAAACAACAAAAAGCACAGCAAATCCTAATGAACAGTATTTTTCTCAGTTCGCACGTATGGTTGTAGAGTGCCCGTGGGGGTGTTGAGACGCCACCTCCCATGACATGCATAGACGGTGTGCTTTTGGAGAGCAAAAGATGGCCAGTTAAGGACACCCCATGATGCTTTATTTGGTAGGGGCAGCGAGGAATACTTTGCTCTGAATAAAGAAACCATCAAGTAGCATTCCCTGTTACAACCTTCCTCCGTTTTGTAGCCCTGTTTTATTCATAGCCTTAGCCTTGCTGTCGGATACGATCTGCAAATTTAAACTCTTTTAAATATTGTTTGTTATGCTTCTTGCTGTGTAATCTGCCAAATAATTTAGGTTAACCAAGCCACAAAATTTTGTTAACATTGCTGCAGAAATTAGCCCCGAGGAGCAGCATAGTCCATGGGGTACTGATTATAGTTTGCTGAGTGGTACACAGGATTTTAATGAGATGGACAATTTTATTCATTTAATAGTTATCTATTAATGAATGTCACACTGTATTAGGAAAGGATAAAAGCCAGAGCCAAAAACAAGCCAAGGTTCTGAAACAAGAGTGTGTTTTAAATTAGTGTTTTCCAAGGAATTTCTCTCCTCATCTCATGTAGTTAACTCTTTCCTTCAATCTGTCATGCCTCTTTCGCCTTCCCGCTCAGTGCGTCCTGCTAGCAAGTTCAATTTAACAGCCAGCCAAAAAAACATGTCCTTTTGTGTTGTATCTCATATGCTAAGACTGGGAAAGATAAGAGACTATTTGGAATCACACGTTCATCTATCTGCTAACTGAGACACGCCCACATGCAGATGTCAATCGCAGGTACACAAAAGAATGATGCAGTCTACATTTGCGAACACTTTTTTCTTTATTCTCTGTTTAATCCTATCTGTAACGTGTTCATCTATGTCTGGTGGAGCTGGCCTCACACCATGTTACTGTTGTACTGAAATTAGCCCGAATGTCCCCTTTTTAGGTTGAGCCTGGGCAGCGCGTGCCCTGCTGCGAGGCATGCAGTAGTGGAGTATGGCTTTGAAGCCCCGCCCACTCTCTTCCCATATTTTTAACTGGCTTGTGTCATTGTCCTTCGTAAACGCTGGCCTCCAAGTCGTTATTAGGCTTGTGAGTCCCTCCTTGGTACCGCCTTGCCTGCTTTTGTTACATTCCATAATGACTGGACCTTTTACTGGTGTTGTTACATGGTTTGCTTTATAATTCGGTGAGCACCATTTTATTTAATGCACTTCCACTATTCCACCCACTACCTCGCAGCACGCTGCCCGCTTTTATTTTAATTTTTACTAATGGTGGTCTGCTTTAACTATAGCGTACGGGTTTTTTATTTATTTATTTTAGCTGCGCAGTCCGCATTTAGCAGCCGCGCTTATTTATTTATTTAGTTTACTAGCGCCCATGCGGCGCTTTCACATTCATAGAGGCCGTGCCCCTTTCTTTACACAAACCGCGTCTAAAGAAAGGTACGCGGCCGACATAACCAAAAAAAAACATCTGTTTGTCAACTTGACAAACATGCTTTTTTTGTCAAAGCCCCCATGCCGCAGTTTCACTTTAATGTCGGACACACCCCTTTCTTTAGACCCGGCTTGTTTAAAGAAAGGGGCACTGCCTTCATGAATGTGAAAGCGCCGCATGGGCGCTAGTAAAAAATCTAATATTTGCAATGCAATAGGTCTCACATTTGCGACGGTTTAAGCTATTGCAGTGCCAATAGCTTAAACTCTTGTTAATGCTAAACCTATTGCATTGCAAATAATTGTTAGCTTCGCTTCCTGTCCAGCCCACTACAATGCAGGAAAAGGCGTCCTAAGCCCAGCTGGTCATTTTTGGTGTTCCCCAGGGTCCTAGTTGCCTCCTATTTTTCTGAGCTGTGCAGTGATCCATACAATACGAGGTATTGAAGAGTAAGGCATATGCCTAGATGGCAGTACAGCAATACGGATCCTGCAGATCTCTTTAGGCCTCTGATCCCTAACAAGGCCCCAGATGTGGGAGTCCCAGGCCTCGTGCAACACAAGAATATTCAGAATTCTAAGGATAACTCGAAAGGTCTCTAATCAACTGTGAGTGAAAATCCTAGCTTCTATGATTGCTTACTCACTTGACTCGTATGTAACTATCCTGCCTGAACCCTTATTTACCTTTGTATGAGCACCTTGCAAACATGGAACACATATTGGCAGTCACACACCGAAATTAAATAGCACATGTGACCTAACCCCGAAACGTGCAAAAAGTCCGGCTCCGGAACAGAGCAAACCAGTACTTAGCAAAACTAGCAAATATATAAAGTAGGTACCATAATGAGACATGGGTTTCACGAGCATTTCAAGCCTAAGTCCTTGAAATTGAGGTGGAAGCAGTTGAGATCCAAAAAGCTGGTCACAGTTCCAAAAACGAGGTTCTAGATAGGTCATGGCTGCTGAAACAATTTTTAGAGTGGAGTTGCTTGCTGGCCAGTGGCCTTAATGATCTAAAATCATAGGGGAATCGAAAACTCCCTGTTACTAAAAAAGCCAGTGTGACATATGAACAAAACACATATATCTAGACTTACGGGCCTCACAAAGACTTTTTTTTGTAAAAATCGGTGCTTGTATGTCCATTTTGACAAGCATATTTCTATCTTTATAGATAAAAATGTGGTATGATATATAGCGAATATGTACTCCATCAAAATGCCATTTCGCCGACAATGCAGCACAAACAAAAACACTGAGAAGGCACTTCTTTCAGAAGAACCAGGTCTTAACTGTGATGTTGAGCTTAAGATGGTCTGAGGAACCTTATCAATTAATTGTATGCATTGCTATGCAAGACTACTCTGGTTTAGTAGTTCTACGTAGCTCAAAAAAACATATGTATGTTTTTTATGTACATGATGTGCCCTGGTAGACTCATAAAGGCATAACAGAAATATGCTTGGGGAAGAGCTGAACAGGGTCGGCCTGAAACAATAAGCTACAGATTTATTAAGGTTCATCACAAAAGCAGTGATCAGATACAAACTGACCATCTGAAATTCTGTGTTGTGGTTCTAAAACACTGTGAGGGCTACCCCTATCAGAACTGCTGTGTTTCAAGAATTAAAAATACCCCAAAGTGGTACCATGCCAAGAAAAATGCCCCTCTGAATAATTATTTATTTTATATTTTAAAATATATGTAACACAGTAGAGACATCAGAAAGGGAACATAGTGGTTAATTCAACAATGTATTAGTTAAATCCCAGTAAGTATAGTCTGCAAGTCCACCCAGGCGAGGGAGATAGCTACAGGTGATCATTGGTATTTACTTACTTAAACATTTATATTGCAGAATACTTGGCTATGGTAACAACGCAGCTCACAAAGTGGGACCTAGATCACACCCACAGGTTACTTGGTCACAGAATCTGGCCTCAGAATATTGTGCTGTACAGTTACACCCTCATTATAAATATCTAATTAAATATAGACAATTGTGTGATTATTTTATTTTTGCAACATGACTCTCAACAGACCATCCTTGTTACCTGATGCCGTTTAATGAAGGTTGGCAGGTTCTGTGAAATTATTTAGTAAAGCTATTTTTAGAGGCTTGTTTTTTCGACATACGCTCGATGAAATAGACATTTCCTGCACAGTGAGAGTATGATGTGTTACTGTTCTTTTTTGCTGAAAAATACTACAGCTTCAGGTACTGATTATGAGTCTGGTGGGCCACAGACAGCCAGACTCACGGTGACGCGATGGTGGCAGGCCAGCCACCACCATACTGGCTGTCCCACCACCCTATTACAAGTTGGTTGGTCAGACCAACAATGAACCGCGGCAACTGCCAAGCATATTACGAGTTTCCTCTCAGCCACGGTCTTCATGGCAGTTCCTCCGCCATGAAAACCGGGGTGAAGAGGAAACAAAGGGGGACCCACAGGGCCCCCTGTTGCCTCTGGGCCATGGGGTGCATGAAGGGGGGCACATGTTGTGCCTCCCTGTGTGCATGCACCCCAATACCTGCACGGCATGGACTGCACCACACAGGTTTGGCAGTGCGGGGCATCGGAGTGGCGGTCCTGCTCCCGCACTGCCAAACTCGTAATCAGGTCCTCAGTCTTATTGAAACCCAGAGTCACCGCTCAAAATGTCCTAAATTGCTACGAACTATGCCCCGTAATTCCAAGAATCACAAAGAACTCTGTTGCTACTAATACCTTGAATAACTCAATCAGACAATACATAGACTCACTCAGAATGCCTTATAGACAGCATAAAATTGCTATGGTGGTGATGATATAGAAATGCAGCTAATCTATATTGGATCATCATCAGCAGTCTGCTAAGTAACAGTTGATTACTAATTAAAATTATGGTAGTTTTTTATGTTCATGCTCCTGTTGTAGGGGTCCCAAAAGCCTCAGAGCAAAAAATATATTCCACAGAGGTAAATCTGGTAACACAGCATACCATAGCATTAGACCTGCTTATTGTGTCATAAATACACTGATTAAGGGTCTTCAAGGCTGTTTCTATCAACCGAAAAAAGAGATTTAATTAAAAAATGTAAAAAGGCAGAGCAGCTTCAACTAATTTTATATCACATTAATTAAAATTAATGTCTTGAGTTTGTTTCTTCACTCAAAGCAAAGTATTTGTTCCTTTGAACACACCGGAATTAAGGAGCAATGTCTACCATTTGTACGTCAAAAGGTGGTTATACATTTTGAAGCACATTTGAAAACTTTAGAAAGGGTAGTAGCAAATATTTTTACAACTGAGCAGTATAAAAGAACTTTATCACAGGCATTTTGCTTTCAGCTTCTCCTGAATCCCAGCAAGTGTTACAAGTAATAGATTGGCAACCCTCTCCAGCCGCATTTAAAGGTAGATGTGATTCATTAAAGCAAAGTAGCTGCAAAAGACAGTTTCTCTCTGGCTTAACTACACTTAACTTTTGATCTACTACGAACTGCCCAAAGGCCGCAGAATAGTGGTAGCTGCTTCTGAACGGGGATGGTGAGGCGGGGGGAGGGATGAAAAAAAATACAAATAAAATTACCTGCTTTGCCACCGCCTCCGCCGCATGCCCCTCCTCCATCTTCTTGTCCTCTTCCCGGCTGCTGCCTGCATCATGCAGCGGATGCACCCAGGCTTCCGGACTCTGCCAGCCAATCACGACGCTGCAGGAGCAGCGTCGTGATTGGTCTGAGCAGCCTATTTGGCCGCTCAGGTAGTGCCTGGGGAAGCTGGGCATGTTCTCCACGGGGCTGTGCAACACAGCCCAATGGAGAACATGCAAACTATGCATGACTGTTGGAGGGCCGGTCAAAGAGTCATGCGCATGTAGGGAGGGAGTGCAAACCACACCTGCTCCCTCTGCAGCGAGCCAGCCCCGCCCTGCCCGAAGTTGCAAAGGAAAATAAAATGATAATAACTTCTTGGTATTATCTTTTTTTTTTTTTTCCACTGCTCAATGAGCAGTGGGGCGATGCTCCTCCACCTTAGCAGAGGAGCCGCCACTGCCGCAGGACAAAATAATTTAAAGGACCTCCTTATTCCCCTATGTCTTATTGAACTCCCTCGACGGTCGAGGTTACCTGTGGGTGTTTTAGCACCTGCCGCACCCCTACGTCCAGTGCCACAGTGGCAACCAATTAATTACTCAGTGGCGCTGTGCTCTATCTCCTTTCACCACCGCTGGAGGTTCCAGGAGCGGGAAAGCGATTGATGGCTAAGCAGCGGCCATTATATATCTCCATTGCTGCCCAGGACACAGTGGGAAAACACTTGTTGCTGAACCCTGATGTCATGTCCATGTTGAGCAAGACATTCTGCTGCAGGGAAGGGCAGAGTTAATCACGCCAGATAGACAAATTCAGGGAACTTTATGGTACCTGACAGAGTGTGAAATTTCCTGTATTTGTCCGACTACACTGGCATAATTGAAACTTCAGCCACCTCTTCATGACAAAAAATATTTGTCAATAAATATTTGGAAATATGCCTTTGGTAATAGTCTAACTCACAGAAATAAAGGATCTATTTGAAAAGAAGCCCTGATTCAGAAATATAAAAATAAAAAAGTGAGACATCTGCTTTTGTAGGCCGACTCGTTTGTAACATATTTCTGTCTTCCAGGCACCACTAAGAGTTACTTAAGACATCTATGACAATTCTAGAATTGATAGTAATCCAATGTTCAAATAGGTGCATGTAAAACTTCCACAAGGCATGGTGGCACATGTAAATCCTTTGTTTCTCCATGGTGAATTGTTTTATGTCACGGAAAAACTGCTTCTCCTTCACTTTCATCACAGGAGTAAATTTGCAGGACTCGCAAATTCACCTTAAAAACGTAAAATTACACCAACCTTGATTCTGTGAATTGGGATATGAAGTATATGTTTTTAAAGTGCTTCCTTTGAGTACCTAAGCTCCACTTAGATGTGCTGCAAAGTCTGTGAATCTGCTCCTGAAAGAGAGGTCATCATGTAAGCCAATGGATCAATTAAATTTCTACCAACATTGACAGCATGTATCAGTCTCTACCAAACCAAGGTTCCTCCCCATCTTGATGTCTGTGGAAATGTATCATCCTGTACAGTGTTTATTTTTATTGAATAATTTCCTGGTGGGTGTGGGAAGAGCTTACACACATAGCATGGAAACAAATGGAGCAGAGTTCGAGAAGAAGGAATCCTGTCAGAGGGAGGCAGGATTAGTCCATGGAAGCTTGGGAAAGTAGTAATTGGGAAAGAGCATTTCTGAAGATAGTTTGAGAAGCCTCCAATCAGGCGATAGTGTGGCAGGAAGTTCCATTTAACTTTGACTACTGAAAATATACAACTTCTTATGTTTCTATAAATAACAGATGTCACTATTACCTGCAGGTGGTGCCAGGATTCATTTCAAGCCCTTCAATAAAGCCCACATGTTTATTTGTAAAACTTCCTGACTTACACCCTATGAGTATTCTCATTCAAAAAAGTATTTCATAAAGATGGCAAGAATTTGCAGATCTGATGGCGTTAACTGCATTCTCATTGGTGATACCACCTCAATTTTGCGTTACCCATCCATCAGAGTATAGGAAATGTCCATGATCTCAGGAACATACACAAATCTCCACATCACTGTTGTCCTGCTCCAGCTTTTACTCTTTGTGTGACTGATGGACCGGGAGCGGTGTTAATCCCTTTTCGGATTTTGGCGCATCCAGCGGAACCTGTATCTCAATTTAAACCCTTCTTGATAACAAGTTTTGATTTAGCGTGTGGAACCTCTTTGGTCCTACAAAAACGACAGACATAGAAGTCTTAAACCTTAAAGGTTTTATTTCTAGAATCTAGACATAAAGAAATCGATTGGACTACTTAAGATAAATGAATCAATTAATCAGAGTGCACTGCTCAGTTATGGTACAGAAATTTAAGAACTCAGTAAAGTTCGGTCATTGAGTTACAAAGTCTAAAATGGGAGAGAAGGGGGCGTGGCCAAGATGGCGAGCGGGTAGGACGCAGCCCGCTCGTCTCCCGGTCCCCGTCTGCCGGCCTGGGCGCTTCCCGGCACCGTTCATAAGCTGCGGACCCCCGGAGCTGTAAAGACCAGCAGCCGGAACAAGTGGGCAAGCTCTTACACTGTTCCCTAACGCCATACACCCAAGAAACGGCGTCCTGGTGCGCCGAGTACCCGGACCCAAGATGGCGGCCCGGCCCTCACTGCGGGCTCGGAGAGAGGGCTGACGCACTGGAGGTGCCTGAGGAGACCGGTGACCTGTCAGCGCCTTGACCTGATTGGGGCGGCCCGGCAGACACCCCCCCGTGTTCAGGTGAGCGAGGCGAGATCGGCGGCTGCAGTGTCCCCGGGGGTGTTCTGCCCGGTGGCGTCTGGGGAGCCTCGGTCGGCAGGGCCGCCGCTACAGCACAAGGAGGCTGCAGATGTGGGGCCCGCGGTGAGTGCCCAAGCGATTCCCGCATACCTCTCCCGTCTGAGAGAGCCTGTGCCCACCCCGGGTGCTCCTAAGCACCACCGCCCCTGGAAGTGGGCCGGAGGGCCTGGTCGCTGCGCCATTGGGCTGTGTGGAGTCGGCCCTACTTGATTAGCTCGGGACCCCTGGGGGAGCAGTTGGAGGGCCCTCGCACAGACTTTGGCTATCCATAAAAGCAGGAGGCCCAGGACTCACCGGAGGGAGCTGGGGTGGGCCGGCTCGTGGCTTCACACGGACCTGCCTGCTGCTTGATACCTCGCAGAGCGGGGGAGGTGCGGTGCTAGCACCTTTGTGGCAGAGGGTCACGCAACGTTAAACCACACCTGAGGTGGAGCATCACTACAGGCCCCGCCTAAACCACCGCAAGACCTAGCACCGGCCCGGCTTGGGCCACCCGGCTTCGGGGCCTAGATGAGAAGGGCGCTCTCCGGGTGGTGAGGTCTGCCCTGTGGGAGGCGCCATTGTAACTGGACGATCCCTGTGGGAGGGTGCATCCCTCTGATCAGGCGCACTACTATCAGGGCCCTCCAGCTGTCGGCTCCCGAGACAAGCATCGCCTCGCCCTCTCTTGGTGGTAGGGGGTGTTTCCCCCGGATCGTCCGTCCAGGTGTCACCCCGCAGCACATCCAACCTACGGGCGGTTCAGAAGCTGGAGTTGTGGTGGGAGGCCATCCGACTCCCACACCGCGAGGAGAGGACGCGTATCCTGGGCCCCATTCACCTGTTTAAGGGGAGATCCCTGCATATCAACGGCTGCCTTGTCCCCACTGCTGCGGCCCAGACATGTCCACCACGCGGGGAAAGAAGGAGAAGGAAAAGGAGAAGGGGAAGGATGATAGGACCGTGAAGGACCTGTTCGCTAAGATGTCGGGTGCGTCTGGTGGAGGGGGCCG